>JAACNH010000560.1:0-179990 GCA_019447015.1 Hymenochirus boettgeri
TTGCCCTGATCCACCTGGTCCCAAAATTCAAGCCTCAACCCGAAAGGCTGGCATCCCTAGTAATAGTTGACCAATTTGGGGTGTTTTAGGGAGATAGAGAGAAGTTTCCCTCCCTTGTCCACCATCAGGTTCTTTGTTCACTTCCTGGGTTATAAATATTAGTTTATTCTGATATTTGTGCTCGAATCGACTGAAAGTCCTTATGTGCTCATTGCCCATTTCACTGAGTCCTGGGTTGAGATCATGCTTTTGAGATTCTGTAAACAATGTAAGGTGGTTTGAATGTTGGAGAGTGAGGATACTCTAGGCTTTTATTAAAATGTATTCCAGGTATGCAAATATTGTGTAGACCTTGAGATCTTAGGTGGGCTATGATTAGAATAGTGCCTTGGAAAAGACTTTTTGGACAGTAGGCAAGTAGCCAGCCAAAGGGAAAGCTCTGTATAGATAGTGGGTTCCCAGAATGCAGAAACACAGAATTTTCTTTGGATTGGGAATGGGGATGTGAATGTAGCCCATCTTGATGTCCTATTTTTGCTAACAAAAAAATAAAATAAAAAAAAAATGAAAGAAGAAGACAGGGAGGCACTGTCCGAAAAATCCTCTCCCTCACTGCCGCTGTGAGAGAAACTCACTCTTTTATGAATCTCTTGTCATTTTAAGAATGGACTTAGTTACCCTGTTCTGACCAGGAAAATTGTTTCCGTTTGTTTTCCCCCGGAGTTCTCTTATATCTAAATAACTTATTGCGTTAGAACTCCGGGGAAAAACCAACGGAAACAGATTTTTCCTGGTCAGAACAGGGTAACTAAGTCCATTCTTAAAAATGACAAGAGATTCAATAAAAGAGTGAGTTTCTCTACTAGTGGCAGTGAGGGAGAGGATTTTTCGGACAGTGCCTCCCTGTCTTCTTCTTCAATTTCTTATAGGTCGTCAAGCAGAAAAAATGGAAATGGCCAGCCAAACTACAAAGAATTTGTTCCATCCGATTCTAGGAGGTACTTTATTTCAGGACGAAAAACACATAAATCAAAGAAAACAGATATGGATGATTCAGAAGGCGACGACCAGAGACATAAAAACAAATCAGGTAGAAAAACCTTCCCTTTAGACCCAAAGGAACTAGACGAGGACACAGGTACAATATGGAACAGAGGATACCATCTCAGGGAAAGGAAGAAAAACAGAACATTGTGTTAAACTTATCTAAAAGATCTCTAAACTGTCATGAACTCGCTGTTTTGAATAAGGGTTTATCCTTTTGTCCGACACAGTCCTTTAACTTATTAGGCACCCTGATGGACTTGAACAAATTCGTAAGAAAAATCGTACTTAGAAAATGTTTTTTGCAAACTGACATACAATGTGATGTTGATGTTAATAATGATGGAGGTACAGTTGTGGAGTCTGATAGTCAGGTATTAGAAAACTTAGAATATTTATACAGTATTTCTGTTAATAATCCTGAGGAATCTCAGGGACTAGGTATTGATCCTAGGCTGTATAAAAATAAATTTAGGACTAAATCTAGGTATTACCCTGTAAAAATCAGGAGTCAGGCAATAGATAACTTTCAGGAGTTAGTTGAGAGAGATCTAAAACAATTGAAACAGGAATGTTCCAATAGTAATTACAATAAGTATCAAAATATGTCAGTGCATGAATATAAAGCTTTAGAAAATCTAAAAAAAGACGACAGTATTATTATTAAAAATTCAGATAAAGGTGGAACGGTAGTTGTACTTAACAAAGAAGATTATAAAACAGAGGCTTTACGCCAACTCAGTGACACCAACACCTATAAAACATTATCAACAGATCCTACAGATAGCTTTAAAGGAATTTTGAACAAATTAGTAGAAGAAGGTATTAGTATAGGTATAATCAGTACAGATATGAAAAACATGCTAGTACCCGCACAACCCATTATCCCCATTTTTCACCATTTACCCAAAATACATAAAGGGATCTTTCCACCACAAGGCAGACCTATTGTAGCGGGTATATCATCACTTAATGAAGGCTTGTCGGAACTAATAGATCTGTTGTTACAGCCCTTTGTTAAGCGACTACATTCTTATGTACGAGATACTACTCATATTCTAAGTATTTTAAAAAAGTTCACATGGCAGGAAGATTTTTCTTTAACTACTGCAGATGTTGTGTCTTTATATTCTTGTATCCCACATAATTATGGCATACAAGCAATTAGATACCATTTGGACAAATACAGCAATTACACATTAGAATGGAAACTTTTTATTCTTGAAGCCCTCCAATATCTTCTAACACACAATTTCTTCCAATTTGATGGGACCTTTTATATACAAAGTTGTGGAGCTTCAATGGGAGCTAAATTTTCTCCTACCTACGCTAATCTTTTTATGGGGTGGTGGGAGGAAGTTTATCTCTTCCACCACCCCATATATGTAGGGCCTGATTCTAAAATAGTATCTTATCATAGATACATAGATGACCTATTGGTCATTTGGAAAGGAACTAAAACTGAATTCGACATGTGTTTTTCGGAATTGAGTAATAATCCCTTTAATCTGAAATTTACTCATCAATTTGGTTGTACATCAGTAATATATTTGGATTTGCTAATTGATATTAAAGATATGTGTTTATATACTACTAATCATCGTAAACCAGAGGCGAAAAACTCCATTCTTTTAGCAACTTCCAATCACCCCATACATTGTATTAAAGCAATTCCCTATAGTCAATTTTTACGACTTAGGAGAAATTGCTCAACAGAAATCCTGTTTGATAGAGAGAGTAATCTCATGATACAAAGATTTAGAGAGAGAGGTTATAGTCTTTCTTCTTTACAATCTGCCTATCGTAAGGCAAAAAGAATCAACCGTGACACCTTATTCAAAGAGCAAGAAAAGACTACGAATAGATCTGAAACTTTGAAATACAATAACACTAATATAACTCAAAAGAATATGGTAGGAAACATCTTTTTTACCACTAAATACAGTCCTCAGTTTAGAAATATAGTAAACTGCATAAAAAGGTACTTACCTATTTTAGAACAAGATCCTGCACTTCATTCTGTCCTTAAGGCTGGTTGTAAATATGTTCCCAAGAGAGCACAGTCTTTGGGAGACATATTGTCACCAAGTATGTATGAAGAAAAAATGGAACATAGAACCACATGGCTGTCTTGTAATGGCAGCTATATGTGTGGTGCCAATCGGTGTAAAACGTGTTCCTACATGCACAAATCCACCACATTTAAAAGTACTGTCACTGGGAAGACTTATGAAATAAGACAACATATAAATTGTAACAGCGAATATGTAATATATCTTCTCACGTGTACATTTTCTCCTACCTACGCTAATCTTTTTATGGGGTGGTGGGAGGAAGTTTATCTCTTCCACCACCCCATATATGTAGGGCCTGATTCTAAAATAGTATCTTATCATAGATACATAGACGACCTATTGGTCATTTGGAAAGGAACTAAAACTGAATTCGACATGTGTTTTTCGGAATTGAGCAATAATCCCTTTAATCTGAAATTTACTCATCAATTTGGTTGTACATCAGTAATATATTTGGATTTGCTAATTGATATTAAAGATATGTGTTTATATACCACTAATCATCGTAAACCAGAGGCGAAAAACTCCATTCTTTTAGCAACTTCCAATCACCCCATACATTGTATTAAAGCAATTCCCTATAGTCAATTTTTACGACTTAGGAGAAATTGCTCAACAGAAATCCTGTTTGATAGAGAGAGTAATCTCATGATACAAAGATTTAGAAAGAGAGGTTATAGTCTTTCTTCTTTACAATCGGCCTATCGTAAGGCAAAAATAATCAACCGTGACACCTTATTCAAAGAGCAAGAAAAGACTATAAATAGATCTGAAACTTTGAAATACAATAACACTAATATAACTCAAAAGAATATGGTAGGAAACATCTTTTTTACCACTAAATACAGTCCTCAGTTTAGAAATATAGTGAACTGCATAAAAAGGTACTTACCTATTTTAGAACAAGATCCTGCACTTCATTCTGTCCTTAAGGCTGGTTGTAAATATGTTCCCAAGAGAGCACAATCTTTGGGAGACATATTGTCACCAAGTATGTATGAAGAAAAAATGGAACATAGAACAACATGGCTGTCTTGTAATGGCAGCTATATGTGTGGTGCCAATCGGTGTAAAACGTGTTCCTACATGCACAAATCCACCACATTTAAAAGTACTGTCACTGGGAAAACTTATGAAATAAGACAACATATAAATTGTAACAGCGAATATGTAATATATCTTCTCACGTGTACACGCTGTAACATACAGTATGTAGGATGCACCTCTCGATCTTTAAAGTCCAGGATTCGTGAGCACATTAGGGATATTGCTCAACGTAATATCAATAGTCCAGTAGGTCGACACTTTTTTAACTGTAATCAATCGAGTTTAAAGTCTCTTAGAGTGCAGGGCATACAAAAAATACATCAGGATAAACGTAATAAAGATAGATTAGCTCTACTTAGAAAAAATGAGGTACGTTGGATATTTAATTTGGATACAAGAATTCCGCTAGGTTTAAATTCCAGATATGATATCCTCTGTTATATTGATTAAATACAGAAGCATTGATATTGATATAAATATTTTAGTTCTATATTTATAAATCTTGCTAATGTTCTATTCTAACTATGTTATAAGATATACTACTATTTATAAGTTTGTCTTTTTATAATTAAGTACACATCTGATACATAAATGTATATCAATCTGGATCTAGTTGCTACTACATCATACATAGTTTGTATAGTTTGTGTAGTTCCTTATTTTCCCTCAACACTAATGAGAAACAGCATTTTTAAAATAATTGATTAGTTCCATTTATTCAATATTGGCAATTCAGCTATATAGTTTTGAGGGTTAATTTTAGGTTCTTTTGTTTTAAATTTTTGATAAGTTAAAACGCTTGTTATGGGCGTTTTCTTATGTATGACGTTACTTCCCCCTATAAGAGGAACCAAACGAGATACACCCCTAGCCTATGAGTAAGAGCCTTTTGGCTTGAAACGCGTAAGGCGGGTTTTTTAACTATGTTTGTAGTTTGGTTAGCAAAATAGACATCAAGATGCTACATTCAATCCCCATTCCCAATCCAAAAGAAAATTCTGTGTTCTGCATTCTGGGACCACTATCTATACAGAGCCTTTCCCTTTGGCATGGCTACTTGGCCTACGTCCAAAAAGTCTTTTCCAAGGCACTGATTCTAATCATTAGCCCACCTAAGATCTCAAGGTCTACCAATATTTGCATTACCTGGAATACATTTTAATAAAAGCCATAGAGTATCCTCACTCTCCAACATTCCAAACCACCTTACATTGTTTACAGAATCTCAAAAGCATGATCTGAACCCAGGGACTCAAGTGAAATGGGCAATGAGCAACATAAGGGACTTTCAGTCGATTCGAGCACAATATCAGAATAAACTAATATTTATAACCAGGCAGGAAGTGAACAAAGAACCTGAAATGGTGGACAGGGAGGGAAACTTCTCATACTATCTCCCTAAAACACCCCAAATTGGTCAACATTACTAGGGAGCCAGCCTTTCGGGTTGAGGCTGAATTTTGGGAACCAGGTGGATCAGGGCAAGTGGCCCAATACTTTGGCCCAAGCAATGAAGTCGCACATCAAAACCTCAGAGAGATAAGCAGATACAGGCACTCGTGGCTTTCCAATCTGAGATAGAAGAAAATCAATTATGATCTCTCGGACAATAGAGCAGTAGTGCCTACACAAAAGAAGGGGGACTCGCAGCCCAATACTTTGGAACCATAACAAAACAAATCCTACACTGGGCAGCGAATCATATGGCAGACATCTCTCTTCATACCATACCAGGATCCATCAACCTCACTGCAGATTATCTCAGCAGGAAGCGATCCATACAGGAGGAATGGCAACTTCCCCTCAAGGGTTTCAATCAATCTTCAACAGATGGGGAATACCACCATTTAGACCTCATGGCCAGCAGGGAAAATGCTCAAATAGAAAAAACACATCCAGACTACAGATCCAAAGCTTTGAAAAAAGAGTACAATGTTGATCCTCGTTTTCCCCCCACCTATTCTCTCATCTTGCAAATCTCAGGAAGAGGTATCCTACACTCGGTCCATGGTTATTGAGCACTCCAATTATCATCTGCAAGCCAATATAAACTTCCACTCAGCATGGATCTTCGTTGTTCAAGGTCCAATATCCATCCAGACCTGAAAAGCAATGTGTCTGCGGCCTGGCGATTGAGAACAGATCTTTGATACAAAGAGGTCTTTCCAACGAGGCCTTGAATCTCTCTTGGCCTCATAGGTATTACAATGATCTGGAAAATATCTGACTGGAGTGAATCTAAAGCTTTCTCCCTTTAAGGGAGTAAAAACCTCAAGCATAGCCACCTTCAGTCCTCACCCTAGTCAGTGCATTTCAAATGCCAGGGGGCCTCTGCCGACCCCCCCCCCCCCCCCCCATTGGTTTCGCTTCTTCAAGAATCAAACATCTAAATCACAGGTTAGATCGTAAGTACCTCCTTGGGTGATTTCCCTTTAACCTTTTAGTCCTACAAGCATGACAGGAATCAGCTTTTTAGCCTCTATTTACAGGTTCTCTGAGGGGACCTCACACTTAAGGTGGGTTTCTTGTGGCCATAACATCAGCAAGAAGGGTTATGGAGAGCAGACCTCTCAGGGTTTCCCATCCATTTATCTCTTTTTCAATGAAGAGTCATTCTTAGGACTGATCTTTCCTTTCATTCTAAGGTGGTGTCCCCATTTCATAATTACTGAAGACATCCAAACTTTGCACAAATCAGAGGATATTCTGTAACTGACCACCACTAGATGTGGGCAAATGATCAAAAATTTACATAGAAAGATCTGCCAGAGATCAGAAAAAACAGATTGCCTTTTCATCTCCCTTCGGGAAAATAGGAAAGGATACAGACTTATTCCACAACCATCTCAGCGTGGATAACAAAATTGCTTCTAACAGGCATATGAAGTAGGTCTACAGCACCACAATCGGGCTACTGCACATTCTACAAGTCTATGGCAGCATCTTGGGCCTTCCTGAAAATGCATGCTGTTGCGAAGCAGTCGATTTGCGACCCCTAACAAAGGCACCTTGGTCAGTGCAACAAGGGCAATTATAAGTGCCGGAGAAGGTGGGTCACCTGTTTCGTTGCTGCTGCAGGGGCCACCCTGTGAGATTTGGCCCCCCCGCGACACCACATCCCACGTCCTCACGGGTGGTCTGGTTCAGTTCCAGAAGTTCAGGTTCGGTCGTTCAAACAGCTAATTGCTGTGGTTTTATTCCTGTTTATGTCAGTGCCCAAATGCACTTATAAGTGCCGGGGAGGGGGTCTAGTGGTAAATGTCCCCCCTACCTGCAGCCCATTGTATGATTATGGAGTTTTAAAGTAGGGATGTGATGCTATTTTTAATAGGGGAAATTGTATGGAGACCACAGTTTCCCTTTAAAGGAAAAAGTATGTATTTACCAGATAATTGTAGAGATAAAGGGGAAAAGGTCTTATACAACCATTATTTTTTTATGACATAATTTATTTTGTGATATGCATTCTTTCTTTCTGTGACTTCTTTTACCACGTTTTGTATACAAAAAACATTCTGTTCAATCCCCTGTACATTTTGTTCACCAGAATAGTTTTGGCACAAAATATATATATTTAGTTTATACGGTTGTGTTTTTTTTCCACCACAGTATGGGGCATATTTATAAAGAAACGATGTATAGCGAGAGTATTCCCGCCGATACACTATAGCGGCCGCGAAATGTGTTGTGCTGCGGTAATTTGAAGTCCCTCGCGGCGATACTGTATAGTATCGCCGCGAAGGGCTTAAAATCCCTTCACGACGCGGTCCGAAGGGGGCGGGGCATTCGCCCACCCCGCCCAACCCCCGCCGCTTCCCAGCAGCCCTCCCAACTCAAAAGGCCCTGAGCAGGCCTTTGGGGCTTAGGGGTCCCGCAGCTCGAACCGGGTTGGACCCCCCCCGCCCCGGCATATAGGGCCCTTGCGGCACGGGACAAGTGCCTTTGGCGGGGGTCACGCAGCTGAAACGGGGACCCCCAGTGACGGCTCAAACAGAGCCCTGGGCGACGGTTCTTCTTTCTTCCAGTCCCGGCGACACCAGCTCCGCGAGGCCGCCGACCCCCGAGAGGTACCCCTGCTGCCGCCAGGGGTACCCCCGGCGGGCGCCGGCGACCTCAAAGAGGCCGATGTTACCGGTGTCTGATCCGACGCGTCGTATTCGGCTGGCGACACCAACCCCACTAGGTCGCCGATTGCAGGCAGACTCACTGCGGCCGCCAGTGAGCCTGCTGGCACGCCGGCCTCAGGGAGCCGATGTGCCAGCCGCTTCTTTCTTCTGTATGCAGCCATCTACTGCGATGGCATCGAGTCCGCGGCGGAAAGCCCTCTTTATATAGGTTTGCAGCAATCCATAATCGTTTCTGATTGGTCCATTTTAATATTGCTTTACAAACCAATCAGATTTCTGGAAAGTTCTGGAAATCGATGGTTAATGTAAAGCAAGTATTAAAAATTGACCAATCGGAGAAACGGATATATGGATTTCTGAAAAACCTATATAAAGAGGAGCTTTCCGCCTCGGAAACTCAGTGCCATCGCAGTAGATGGCTGACGAAAAGAAGAAGAAGCGGCTGGCAAATCGGCTCCGCTGCGGCCGGCGGTGCAGCGGGATCATGTCGGCCGCAGGAGGCTGCCTGGCATCGGCAAACGGATGGGGTTGGTCACCAGGCCCGAAGACGCGCCCAAGGCTCTTTTAAGAGCCGCACTGGGGGTCCCGGTCGAGCTGCGGGGACCCCCGCAAAGGCACTTATTCAGTGCCGACAAAGGGCACTTTCGTCAGTGCGCAAGGGCACGCGATTTATGCAGTAATGTCCGCGAAAAACGTACGCGAAAAGTAACGAACCTTTATAAATATGCCCCTATGTCTTTTGTTGACTCTAATATGTGTTGTCACAAAGTGTTTTGTTTATAAAAGGATTCGGCAACAAACGCAAACCACTAAATGGACAGTTTTGAAACAGCTGATCACGCCAAATGAATTGAAAGACCAATTGCACGGACAATTGTCTGTAATGTTTTGTAGCCATCTCTTCCGATGGCAATGAATGATCTGTGTCAGCGTTGGAAGCGATCGTTACAAAATATTACAATGATAGATAAGGCCTGCCTGTACACACATTACCAAGGGCCATCCCAATGGTACCAATCGCATGGGCTACTAAATATGGTAGTAGTTGGTTAGTAAAATTCACATTTGTCAATTGGCCCAGTGTACCCATGTCCGAAGACCTCTCATTATAGTTTTCTTGAGCACGCGCTTACATGCATCCCAGAAAATATTGTTTTAAGATAGAGGGGTTCACTTTGTCTTAAGGTTGCTGGTCTATTCCTTTGTCGACCCAGTGGGTATATCATGTCTTTTCTTCTAATTTTCACTCCGAGACTTAGGCTGACACACACCAGCAGATATTCTGGCACGACCAACCATAGGCTGTGGATGGTGTTGCGGCTGGAAATATCTATGGTGTGGTTCGGTCACCCATTCGTCCAATTGGTAATCAGGGCGATTTTGCAGTTCCCTATGGGACTGCATGATCGGTCGCACGCAATGTCGGCCACTAGTCTTATTGTACGCGACAGGAACAGTCATTGTCCCGCCGAGCGAATCCCTTGCAGAGAACACTCAGTTGGGACAAATAAAGCCCATGTGTGTTCCCAGCCTAATGGCCACAAATTAATCCTGGAAAAAGACCTAAAATGTAAACAGGGAAAACTGGTCAGAATCTCTACTGTTCGCAGAATTTTCCTGCTGACATTCTCCTTCTAATCTGGTAGGAACCCAAGTTTCTTCTTTAGCCCAATCTTGGACACTACAGCCTAGAGGTTTGCATTCTAAAATAACTTCAGTTAATTTTTAACATTAAAGGAAACAAGTTCGGACCCACCGATCCCTACATATCAATATCGGCTCCCTCTACTTCAAGGAAAGGAAGACGATAACGACCGACGGAAATTTTCCACCATTCCCGACGATCAGTGTGCTGACCATGGTCAATCATCGCACTCTGATCGGTCGGAAAAAAAGCTCCTACACACAAACGATAATAGGTATATTCAGTTGTTCCCGACGGGGATTTCCCTATTATCATTATATGTATGGCCACCTTAAATCAGACCAATGGCAACACTAGTGTGTGCGTTTAACGTGCGATTGGAATGCAATGGCAATGGAGCTATGTTAAAACATGCTAGTGTGGTCTAGCCCTGAGCTAGACCACTCATGTCTGCACAGCCCGTCATGAGTAGCTGTGCAGAACAATTTATTTAAACGAGAACACTGCTTACTAGATACATATGAAAGGTTGAGAGTCATAGGGCGGCTTAGAAATTAATCGTAGAATTTTAAGTAATCAGAAATATAGAAAATATATAGAAGTAATAAACAAGCATAATATCCTGTAAATTATGGTCCTTAAAATTCCATTATAAGAAACAAGGCCAAAGATAGTCATAAAACTAATTTTTTTGGCTGTACATATTTAAAAAATTTTTATTATTAAATAAAATGTAAACATACCTTGGGCTTTTTTTTTTCTTACAATAAAATGTCACATTATTATACATGAGTTGGGGTTTCTAAAAAAAAACATTTTTGTAGACAAGAATGCTTATTTAATAGGGTTTTAAAGGATAGGTACCATATACTCCAAATTAACCTATCCTTTTTTGCATTGATCGAAGAAAGGAGGTTAAGGAGTATGCCTAACATTCTGTTTTCTTTTTAATATCTCAGGAGCCAGGACAAATATAGCAGAAACTTACCTTTTGCGATCCACACGCAGCCGAACTGACAGGTCCGACCACTTCTGTTCTAGTCAAACTTTAGTCTGCATGCATGACAATGTGTGCCATAGTTGATACGAACTGGGAAGCAGTCAGAACCTGTCATTGTGCTGTCAGTTCTGCTGCGGTGGACCGCAAAAATATTGGATGGGTGGAGGGAGTGTTTCCACTGCTAGTTTTGAGTGACAGTTACAGGCAGACATAATTGTTTACTCACCCTTCACACGTGGCTAATTGAAGGCAGAGGAAAGTTGAAATCAGGAAAAAAAACCATATGGGGAGGCTGCATACCTTCCTCTTTGAAAGGCAGTTTTTTAAAAAAAATGCATTGAGTCAATACAGTTATCCTAAATAAGTTTGGCCTGTAATTTTAGTGAAGTCCTTTAGAGAGTGGTTGTGCCCCAATTTGAGATTTAAGCCCCTGGCTCTCTTTCCAGACCTAGTCAATTGCTGGGTCCCTTCTGATTAACATTTGAAGTTTAATTCTCATAGTTCAGCATAACTCTGGGCCCTGTGTTCCTGATTTGTCATTTTGGTGCTTTACTGGCTTCTTTTTCTTTCTCATCTTCACTTCTCTGCCCTTTTTAAAACATTAAAAAGATAAAAATTGTTAACTTGTTTTAAAAAGTTACTATCAAGTAAACTTTATATATTTGATATTATGTAGATATATATATATATGTAAGGATATACTGTAATGCAGTTTTATCTATAAACTGCTTGTTACTATTTTCTCACCTTTATCTAGAACTTTTTTCAAGCTGCCAATCCTTCTTTTTCTGATAGAATTGTGAAACCTCCTTAAAGCAATGCGCTTGGCGCAGCTGTCCATAGGAATATAAGGAGAATTTTTTATAGTATAACAGGGAGATTCCATAAAGTTCTTATCGTTTAAAATGGTGCTAATTTGCCCCACCAATCAATGTTATTTTCAAATGTTAATACATATGATTGGTTGGGGCAAAATAGTTAGACCATTTTTTTAATATAACAACTTTTAGTTGACTCGCCCTGTTAATATATGGAGTTTGGCTTTAAAAAGTCACATAAAAATCTGATTCATAGGCAAAAACACAGCGAGTTTACACTTTACCTTTGCACTAAAATGAAGAATTGAGTTTTTTTATAACTTACCAGCTATGAAGTAAATATAATATCAAATAGAGCAAAATCCAGTCACTGCAAGTCACGTGTTTACGGTATGACTGTAAAAGGTGGAGGCCAGGAAGCTGGAGGGAGCAGGAGATCTCGTGGGGCGGAGTTGCAGATGCCCATATCCAGGGGAGGAAGCCAGCAAGTTTGAAGCAATAAAGTTAAGCTCTGGAGGGATGAAGACAATGTTTTAGCCAACTACTTGTTAAGTCAAAACTTGCCACTAAAGTAATGTTTTTTTAAGGTGCATATACTTAATAAAATATGAAAACACAACATCTGCAGAAAAGTATATGTTTGGTTATCAATAAGTTATTTTAATTAAATCTTTAGGTAAAGTTTGAATACATGAAACAAAACTAAGTGCAAGTAATTAAAACCATCAACTGTAGTAAACCGTATAACATTATTCTAACTATAACAACATTAATGTTTTAATGCATTAGTAAAATATAAAGTTAAGATTTAATCTTAATTTACATGTTGCCCCTGCAGTTTTCCCTTTGAGTAATGGATTTTGCACTTTCCTTGATTCTTGGGTTCTTATGATGACTGTCTCAACAAAGCCTCCCAGTCTACAGGCTAGCCCAGCAAACCATATGGAAATTGTGAGTGGGAGGCAAAGCATTTGAACTCTAATCGTGGAATTGCTAATTGGTTGAGCCGAAAAGCACAAATTTTTAAATGACTTTACAGTTATAATATCTATCGTTTAATGTGTAATTGCCACAGTTTTAGTTTAAAGTTAATAGACTGACAAAATTAGCTCCATTTTAAACAATAAGAACTTTATTGAATCTCCTGTTAAACTTTATGACTCCTCTTTAATTTTTAAAACTTCATGAAAACTGTTTTTTTTGTTTTTTTTAAGTATAAGCATATAATGCTCCTTAAATGCTAACAGCAAGATTCCATTAATTGGCCTTTACCCATTGTTCCATTTTTTATGGAATGTTCCCAATGTAATGTATATCCAAAAACTCCCATTATCACACCTGTCCCATCCACTGCAGCATATCCATACTCAAAATCCAACTGTTCTAGAAGGTAGGCAGACATGGAAATGCCCTGCCTTACTCTGCCCCTACTTGCACCCTGCCCAGCCCCACCTATGTGTGGGACATGGCACCTTAAAATGTGACGGTCCAGCCTTCTGGGCATTTGGGAGACCTGCTGCTGGCCTTCCACATTGAAGAAGTTAGATGCAGACAGTCAGTTGTCTTAAAAGATTAATCGCACTAACTGTCTATCTGGATGAATTTGAGGGCTTCACTATGGTGTACAATGGTAAGACTAGGACTTACATTTTTGTGGTTTATGGTTTTGATAGAACAGGCTTTGCATTTTCTACTGTTTTTTTTAATACTTATTAAACAACAGTTAAGATTTTGGCAACTGAACTGACAATGCTGCTGAAAAGTATTTCCTATATATAGCGAATTTTGCATAACATAATTAATGACCCATGTACTCAATAGTGTCAGCAATATAGGGTTTTTCTACTTGGCTTAAAATAACCACTGCAAGTAAAAATAAACAATGGAATTAGACACACTCTTGTCATTGTGTTTCTTTGAGAAGGGTACACCTGTTTTAAGCGTGGGTTAACCTTGTACATTCCCCACAATCTATTTTCTTTTGGCCATTGCCCTTCACTTCAGACGTCTACACCAAATATGGTCAAAGTTAAACTGAAATACGAGGACAGGTTGGATTGAGCCCAAAACCATAGCCTTCAAACATGGTGTTTTACAAACCAGACTGTAATTTTGGTATTCATCTTTGCTGGAATGGTCCCAAAAGCAACACGCATTGTATTAATTATAAATCGTTTGTGTGAACATTAGTGTAATATAGTCTAGCAGAATTAGTACATGTCTAATTTCTTTTAATGTAAAGATATTGAAGTGACCCAGTTGTGCTGCATGGATGATAATATGAGGCAGTTTTCAACCTCTTTGACACTATTCTGTTTTACTGTACAAAGCAATGGCAATTCACTATTAATGTCATGACTTGAATAATATGTGGCAGCATAAGAGATTTATGTTATTCTCTGCATTACAGGGGGGTATTCTAGAAGCAGGAATATTTTTTTTTTTTCTACACATTTTTGCCACAATTGCTAAGCAAATGTGCTTTTTAATTACATTGTAAATATATGCCTTTCTTTGCTTTGACACATATCTGGTTAAACCAGCACCTTATATAGGGGCCTTTGTATTCAGGGTCCACAGCTGTGCATTAAATTGTTAAAAATGCGGGGGGGCATGGCCGAATGAGCACAGTATAGGACTACCTTGCCCGAGCTCCCGCGGTATCTCACAAAATCCGGACAATCCATCCCCAGGCCATGGGGAAAGAATCCAAAGGAGGCACGGAGAAGGATCCCAAGACCACTTGCACCCCCTAAAACAAAAGATCTGGGGAATTTATCAAAGGCGGTGCAGGGACTCAGAGACACAGCCATGCGGGTGCAATGGCCGCCATCATGGCTCCAGCGGGAGACCTGCAACCCCCGCCCGCACATTCCACCTGACAGAAGGCTCAAAGCCCACGACACAAGAGGACAGGTTCGGGACCCCCAACCCAGAGATCCCCAGGCCCAAATGGAAAAGGCCCCAACCCCGGCCCAGACTGCCAAAAAAAAGACAGACCCAGGCAAACAGGGCCTAACAAAGGGGATAATCCAACTCCCCCACCACACTCCCAGGACTCATGGCAAACCACCCAGAAAATTCTCTTAAAGAACTTCTACTGAACCTACCAACCAAAGTAGAACCTCACTAATATTAACAGCAAATCAAATGACCAGCCGTGCAGAGGTCTCACTAATCAGAAAATGACCTTAAAGCGTATTGTGAAAGGGTGGACAGACCTGTGGTACACTAGTCGTAAATGACCACTCCCAGAGCCATAAGAGATTTATTTGTTAGATGGAAGAGCTCGAAAACAGAGGCCGACGCAATTAAGTATTGGATAAGAGGCTTAAGGAATCCATCCAGACCACAAACTACAAGAAACAGCAAGTAATTTGTTCAACATGTCCTAGACACGGAAACCCCACCAAGAAGTTGAACTAGACAGAATACACAGGCACTGAAACCAAGGCTCTGCTAAATTCCCAAGGGATGTGATATGCCGAGTAACACTACACACAAAAGGAACAAATCCTCTCAAAATATCGCTTCCTGCACGGACCTAGAATGGGGAAAAGCACAATATCCAACTCTACCCAGACCTATCTCCATCCACTTTGGCACGGCAGACGCCAACTACGACCCACTACAAAACCTATGAAATAACCAACTCCCAAACCAGTGGGGTTCCCATTCCAACTCATAGTAAAATGAGAGGGAGTGACCCACACCCTCAGATACCCAGAAGAACTATCGGCTTTCTGTAAAGCACTCCAAACTTTCGGCCATAGAACTTCCAGACTGGAGACCAATACCCGACCCTCGCAGATGGCCCCAACCAACCATGGTCACACACTCAAGCCCAGACAACAAAACTGTCCCAAGTGGAAAAAAGAAGACACCATGAATCCCAGGAATCTCACACCCCAACAAGCTCAATACCCCTCCACCAACCCCAGGCTGACAAACCCAAGGAGAACAAGGGACCACAAAAGAGGCACACACGGACTTTCATCACCCACCTCTTACAACAGGTTTACATAAACAATGATTGTATCGTTACAAAACCCTTACACCCCCATGCCTTAGGAAATTTAAATCCATATCCCCATAGGCAAATACGCCAGTATTACTAAGTGCCCGCACTCCCAGGAACAAAAAAGGAGATGGCAAGCGGGAGCTGGGAGAGTCCCAGACGCTTAACATGGCTCCCCCACTGAACCCATTCTGCAGGACAAACTCCCATTTTGAAATGGAGTTATTACCTCTTAAACCTGCCATCATCATACTAGTTTATAAGATATTAATGTGTTTAAATGCATACAATGGTTGGAATATTGTTTTAAAACTGTTGTATGTTTATCTGTTTTTTTAGTAGTTTAGGTCGGGGAGTCCTCCTTCACACCACTTTGGACAGAAAAAGGCTCATCACTATTTGAGTGGACCCGCCCCCGTCGCCGCCGACTCCCTCCTTCCGTAAACTTTGTGTGGTGAGTACCAAAACAATTACACAACACATCAGACCCCATGCGCACTGCTCTCCGTCTAGAAAGAAATATGGTAAAAAATCTGCTCCTTAGGGCCTAAACACCCCTAAAAAAAGGCACTTAGCCCTCAGGGAACTAAAACAAGAAAGCCCAGATAGTATTTTTACAGGAAACCCATCTCGATCTAACAGCTCCTGCGCCTTTGCAACCAGGGAATTCCCAACCCAATACTAGCTTCATCCACTCAAAAGAAGGCAGGGTAGCGACCTTGTTCCATAATCCTGCACCTTCCATCAAATCCTATAGAACAGGACCCCCAAGGCAGATTCCTATCACTATATGGCACTCTAAATAACACCCCAATCCTCCTTCTAAATATCTACGCCCCCCACAAGGCCAACTTAAAGTACTATGCAAACTAAACAAATACACTTGCCCATACAAAATTGTAGGAGGGGACTTCAACTCAATACTCTCACCCAGCTTAGACAGAATTCCCTCACAACAGCTTAAATCAAAACAGAAAAATACAACGGCACGCTCCACCCGCCAACTTTAAGATCCCTAAACCTCTACGCTATACAGAATAAGGAACCCAAAAACTCGAGCCTACATCTTCTCTCATCCCACCAAACTCACTCCCGAATAGACTTGATACTTTGTACTAGTCCTATTTTGAAAAACCCCTACAGCTGCGAAATACACCCAATTTCTTGGTCAGATCACGCCCCCATAGAAGGACTATCACAACCTAAAAATCTTGCAACTGGGCGAATTACGAAATAACAATACAGAACACCCACGTAAGAGAACAACTTTCACACAAAATTCAAGAATTCTTTGATATAAACATAGACTTAGTACCCGAAATAGCCACAGTATGGGAAGTATAAAGCTAATTGAGAGGCCACATAATATCTGCACTCACCCATCTAAACGCAATAGAGAGAAAGACTATAACGCAAGTCAAGAAAGACCTGAAGGCGGTTGAAAAAACCCATTACAACAAACCCCTCTCGAGCCCTCTCTGTAGGATTCTAACCCTCCGCAACCAACTCAAAGATATACCATACACAGTCGAGTCCTCCCTAACATGGCTTCGCAGATATTATTATGATAAAGGGAACAAAGCCAAACACCCTACTGGTCAGACAACTTAATCAAAAACAAAAAAGCTCTCTCCCCAACCTCATCATATCACCGGAGGGGACTACATGCCCCTTCTCCACAGACCAAGTATCAGCGTTTGCACAATACATAAATCCCTTTACCAACTAGAGTCAACAATCCCGGAAAGCCAACACAACACCTCCTCACAACACAATTTTTACAGGAGCCAGACTCCACGCATATCAGAAGAAGCTATCAACCTTAGCTCCCCATTCACTAACGGAGCTAACGACAATACTAAAAGAATCCCACAAAAATCCCCAGGCCCAGATGGCTACACATACAGCACTACAAAACCTTCAGTGATCTACTGGTGCCAAAACTGCAGCCCTATACAACTCCTTCCTAGAAGACGCCCCCATCCCCAAAACAATGACCCACTCCCACATTTTAGTCCACCCAAACCGGGAAAGGACCCCAATTACTGTCAAAACTATAGGCCAATAGCCTTACTGAACACAGACCTCAAAATATACACAAAACTTATAGCAAATAGACTAGCCCGCCACCTACCAACAATCATCCACCCAGACCAGGTAGGGTTTCTTCGCGGCAGACAAGCGGGGGATAACACACACAGGAGCATAGACCTCATAACATCACAAAACCGCACAAAACAAAGGCGTAATCCTAAGCCTGGATGTGAAAAAGCGTTCACCATATAGATTGGAGATTCCTAGACACACACTGCAAGCATTCGGGATCCAAGGGAAAGCCCTACGAGCCATCACAAACTTATACACATCACCAACAGCAGAGTCAGGGCTGCCTACTCTCCCCATTATTATTTATTATGTGCATGGATAAAATGGCAAAATCTACCAATATCCTGGTTGGGAAGGTTGACAACCTTGAAAATTAATGTTCTCCCCAAATTATTATACCTCTTCGAGTCCCTCCCCATTCAGATCCCCCTCAAAAACTTTACACTCCTTCCAATCGAACTGCCTCCAGTTCTTATGGCAAGGTAAACGCCACAGAATACCACAGTCAGTGATGACAGCACACAGATCCCACGATGGACTTGCAGCCCTATCATTCTACAGATAATATCTAGAAACACATCTCAGAGCCTAACACACTGGTCCCAACCCAATAACAGCACAATGGGCTACAATCGAACAAGATTGGATACCTGAAATCAATTGGGCACCTTCTTATGGGAAGGGGGAAACAACCCTGTTAAAAACTAATAAGTCCTACTAACATTCAATGCAAAGCACAATAAAGGTGTGGGAAAGTATTGTTAAAAGGTATGAGAGTCCGGGTCGCCCGTCCACCTCCTTCCTTTATTAGGTAATCCCAAGTTCCCCCCAGGTAATTCAGGGCACAAGCTAATTGGCTACAAACCAGAGGGATGACCAGAGTGAGAGATATACTGCATAGGCTACCGATTTACTAAACTTTTGAAGAGATGTGCCACTCCCTTCATTCCCAAACTCCCCCCAGTCCCAATTTTCTATCTAACTAAAGCACTTTATCCAACAAACTTCCGTAAAAACAAATTTCTCCCACCTGAAAACCTAGAAGAATTTTCTACACCGGTCCCTCCCAAAAGGGCTCATATCCTCCATATATAGCGCTCTACAGGAAATGACAGCATCTAAAGCAGGACCCCCACCTATATGTGGAAATGGGAAATCGACCTGGGTAAACCCATCCCAGAGTCCATCTGGTTGGAAATATGGTCCTCGGCTAAAACCCTCTATCTGCACTCTATACAAAGAGAATATCTACAAATTTCACTAGATGGTACCATACACCACAACTACTACATAAATCTTCCCGAATACACCTTCTGCCTGCTGGAGATGCCAACAAGAGGAGGGTACCCTATACCATATAATGTGGACATGTCCAATAATCAAGCATACTGGAACATAGTCCATCAATTGCTACAAAGAACCCTGAGGAAAACGCTACCGAAGACCCACTATACTTCCTACTGGGGCCCCACTCCCAGAAAACATCACATATATCTCAGAAACTAGCATCCCACATCTTAACAGCAGCAAGAGTGAAATCCCAAAATCTGGAAATTAAGCACCCCCCCAAAGAAAATGCACTGACCAACAGATTACTGGATATACGCAGAATGGAATACCTTACCGCATTAAGAACAATAAAATCTCTCGCTTCGACAAGATATGGTCATCACTGAACAATATACTCTTGTCCTATGAAAACACCCCACCATAGGTCAACGCTCTGGCATCCCTCTATTCTCTGCACACACTACACATAACCAGAATAGCAGAACAGCCCTCCCTATGCAACATTATTCACCCCCCCATACAATCGAGGGTGGGGGGGCCCCCCCGGCACCAACAATGATTATTATAACGTCAAAATACTATGAATGCAATCGCAATGAATGGCTCATACCAATAAGAAACAAATGGATTTATGTGAAAAGCAATGTATAATTTAGATGGAAATTAAAGTGGATGGGCCAGCACTGAATTGATCTGTATTGTTTATATATGTGATAAGAGAGGAGGGTACTTGAAGGGGTAACAGGAAGCAGTGCGCAGGGGACCACACACAAACAGAAATAATCCAGTATTTAAAACTTAGTTAAAAATACAAAGATCAGGTACGCTCCATCTACTTGTACCAATTGTAATATCAAAGCCCAGTGGGGGCTCGCGCGTGTCCCGTGCGCCGCTCCTGCCCTCACACAGACAAGTTATAACCGGTGTTTGGGAGGACTCTCCGATAAGTTGAACTAATGTTAAAATGGTAGTTGATCGTAATCATTCATAATAATAATCTCAGAGCATAGAAATATAATAACGACACGGTACAACACCAAGCTCACAAATTTTTAATTTATTGAATTTTACTGTTAAACATTAATTGTACATGGAAACTGAAACTAAAAATATGAATAAATAAAAAGTAATTTTCAAAAAAAAAATTGTTAAAATGCAGCAGCCAATCATATGGTAGCTGTAACTGTTTATTGGTTTAGTGCAGATAGTATCTATAGAACAGGCAAACATTTCCAACTCTGTATGTATGTAGTATGTAGACTTTATTTAAAGTGCCGCTGGGGATGCAGCGCAGTACAATAATAAAATACAAAAAGTCATACAAGGGGAACAAATACCTAAAGTTCAGTCCATATATATATATATATATATATATATATAAAAATGATAATTGTAAAATAAATATAAAGTACTAGAGCCTTGACACATGAGGTCTGCCCCGTAGAGCTTACAATCTTATTCCATAAGCATATACAGTGCCTTTACCTGAACTCACTTGTTCCCAATGGACACAGAACGCTGAAACCTTGGCAGTGGTATAGCATAAGCACATGCATGAGAAGACAGATAAATTAGTTGAACAATACTTTGCGCGTATGGTAGTGACTCTCTGGGTGCATCTCAACTCTCTACTGCTCCCATGTACAGAATAACCCACAGTAGACCAGCTAGAGAAGCTTTCTTGCAGGTGTTCTAGTGTACTCCCAGTTGAGGACATTTAGGTCTTCACTGTGAGTGCATCAAAAGGTAGGGGGTTAGTTTGGGGGTTTAAATCCCTTTAAAGGGACACTAAACCCAAATAGCATTTACTAACATGAAAGTATAATTTTAATCGAGTTAAGAGCACTTGTCCTGTTGCGTATTTACCCCTAAGTGGAGAGCTCACTACCAAACACCAATCCTGTGATGCTGCTGTGTCTAGCTGGGGCTCTCCTGTCAAAAAGGCTCTTTGTAAAGCACCCCTTTAAAGAATTGTTACTTTAGATTTTTTTGCCTATCACATGTTTTTAGATTGAACAAATAGTGTCATGGTTAAAATGCTTTGAATTCTAGTGAGAATAATAGAAAATGGTTGCTGGTGAGACGTTTAGTTGCAGGGAACATAAAAACCACCAGTGTAAGCTAAATTTAATTTACTTAACTGTAGCTTTAATTCGCTAGGGTGAACTTGCCCTTTAAATATGCTGTTGTGTGTTATGTTAAAAGGGCAAGTCCAGACCTAAATGAAAAAAACCACCTCCCAAAACCCTAAACAGTAATAGTTTGAAATCTGAAATTATAAGTATAACCTGAAATCCTGCACAATGTCCGTTTTCCCCTGTTTCTGCTTCCTGGTTCTTCCAGTTAGTAACTGTTTATGGATTTGACTGTTGACATCACAGCCAATGACTAAATGTTAATCCCCTATCTGCCTCTTCTGAGCAGCCCAGGCTCAGTAAAGGCTCAGTACAAGTTTCTAAATTGCTCAGTTCCATGACGCATCCAGAAGCATAGCAGTCATACAGTAATGAATTCATAGGACAAAGTATGATAATATCAACATATTTTAAAGAGGCCATTCTTTCCAAAATATGTTCTTATGAGGGTGGAGTTGTCCTTTAAATATGTAGAGATTCTTAAAGCAGTTTTCCTTGTCAAGTCAGTGGGACAGTAAACCTTCTGAATCTTTAGCTCCAGGTTCCTTGGGTCACGTTTGCGATTTGATTGCAATGTGTGCAGCGCAAGCCAATGGAAGGCAATGTACTGACCCCAATGGTTGTGTTGTTGTGCACTGGTTTGTGATTTCCATGTATGTCATCAATCATTTTTGGTGTGGATCATATATATTGAGATTGAGGACTATTCAAAAGAATCGCAAACCAAGTGAGTGTGCACAAACACACAGAATGCATTGCACTCTATGGGCCATATTTATAAAGCCGCGGTATTGTTTTTAGCGATACCACGCCTTTAACGATTGTTATCGTAAATTTACGATCGTTAAACCAATCAGAGATTAACGATTGGATTAACAATTGTAAATTTACGATACTGATTGTACCTACGATATCGATCGTACATTTACGAATCGATCGTAATCTACGATAACGAAATCGTAGATTTTCGAAACCATAGAATACCATTGCGGGTAGTTTAGTATTCTATGATCGAACGTTCATTGATTAACGAATGTTCGGTTGTAATGTAGGATTACACATTTATGACCACGGTCGGAAATAACTATAATTTATTATAGTTAACATATTATATAGTATGTATGAAGTTACTTCCCCCTTAAGAGGAATCAAACGAGATACACCCCTAGCCTATGAGTAAGAGCCTTCTGGCTTGAACGCGTAAGGCGGTTTTTAACATGTTTGTAGTTTGTAAGGCGTGATATGCCTCAATAAAGCGTGTTTTAAGAACGAGTGTGGCTCTAAGAATTCCGGTGTGCGCCGATCCGTGAGGAATCTCCATTATAGTGTGTCACTAAACAGAACCAAAAGCGAAGGGTTCGGGCAGGGCGGCACCCGGACCACCAGAAGGGACTGGTGGAGTACCATGATCCTTGAGTTTATTTGAATGATAAGTTCAACAATTGGGAAAAAATTCCAACGACAGGCACAGGGTTTGTTACACACCTGTGCCCCATATTAGAACAAGTGAGTTCGATTGTGTGAGATACTACTGCTGTTTGGATACAGATTGGTTGATAGCATGCTCTAATTAGAATGTTGTTCTTTTTCTTCGCTGAAATCTCATCCATTATTATCACTCGTAAATTGTTATCCAAATTTAGGATTTTGTTATATTAACTTACATCCCTAAAAGCAGTAGTTTATTTAATATGGATCACAATAGAGAGAAGACATATCTGCCCCCATCGGGAAGATTTAGTATTGCATGATTATAAAACACGGAACAATGTAAGATCCAGGAGGCTATGAATGCATTTAGTGATGAATGTATATTGGATAATACGATTGAAGCTTGCTTTTATGCAGCGCCGAAAAAGTAATTATGAAAAAAAGAAACAAGAATTAGCTGGGATATTATGTCTCTGAAAAATACCAGGAAGATAATATCATACCCGAGGTCCTAGATTAAGAAAGACCTACATTTTTATGTAGAGAAGATAGCCCTTTCATTGCTAACTGGAATAGGATTTTGTCCGATTGGTCTTTCAAAACTAATGTGCCTGATTAACATTAAGAGGAACAATTGGAAACAATATTAGCAGAAGGGTTAAATGAAAGAAAATGCTTTAGATACACTTAAGAAACTGATCCTTCGATATAAGGAACTTAATGGTAGATTAGTTGGAATAATCGACAGGAAGATAAACAAATAATGAACAAATAAAAGCCGAAAATACAATAGAGACCCAAAAAAGATTACAGAGAGAATAAAATTTTTATATTTTCTGAACGAATAATAATTTATTTTAGATATAAGAGACTCCGGGGAAAAACAAACGGAAAACAGTATTTTTCTGGTCAGAACAGGGTAAACTAGTCCATTCTTAAAAATGACAAGAAGATTCAAATAAAAGAGTGAGTTTCTCTACAGTCGGCAGTGAGGGAGAGGATTTTTCGGACAGTGCCTCCCTGTCTTCTCTAATTTCTTACAGGTCGTCAAGCAGAAAAACAAAAATGGAAATGGCCAGCCAACTCACAAAGGAATTTTGTCCATCTGACTAGGAGTACTTTATTTCAGGACGAAAAACACATAAATCAAGCAAAGAAAACAGATATGGATGATTCAGAGGTGACGACCAGAGACATAAGAACAAATCAGGTAGAGAAAAACCTTCCCTTTAGACCCAAAGGAAACTAGACGAGGGACACAGGTACAATATGGAAACAGAGGATACCATCTCAGGAAAGGAAGAAAAAAGAAAAAAGCATTGTGTTAAACTATCTAAAAGATCTCTAAACTGTCATGAACTCGCGGTTTTGAATAAGGGTTTATCCTTTTGTCCGACACAGTCCTGTAACTTATTAGGCACCTGATGGACTTGAACAAATTCGTAGAAAAATCGTACTTAGAAAATGTTTTTTGCAAACTGAATCACAATGTGATGTTGTGTTAATAATGATGGAGGTACAGTTGTGGAGTCTGATAGTCAGGTATTAGAAAATAGAATATTTATACAGTATTTTGTTAATAATCCTGAGAATCTCAGGGACTAGGTATGATCTAGGCTGTATAAAATAAATTTAGGACTAAATCTAGGTATTACCCTGTAAAAATCAGGAGTCAGGCAATAGATAACTTTCAGGAGTTAGTTGAGAGAGATCTAAAACAATTGAAACAGGAATGTTCCAATAGTAATTACAAAAAAGTATCAAAATATGTCAGTGCATGAATATAAAGCTTTAGAAAATCTAAAAAAAGACGACAGTTATTATTATTAAAAATTCAGATAAAGGTGGTGATGGAACGGGTAGTTGTACTTAACAAAGAAGATTATAAAACAGAGGCTTACGCCAACTTAGTGACACTAAACCTATTAAAACATTATCAACAGATCCTCACGAAAGCTTTAAAGGAATTTTGACACAAATTAGTAGAAGAAGGCATTAGTATAGGTATAATCGTACAGTATGAAAAACATGGCTATGTACCCGCACAAACCCATTATCCCATTTTTCACCATTTACCCAAAATACATAAAGGGATCTTTCCACCACAAGGCAGACCTATTGTAGAGGGTATATCATCACTTAATGAAGGCTTGTCGGAACTAATGATCTGTTGTTACAGCCCTTTGTTAAGCGACTACATTCTTATGTACGAGACACTACTCATATTCTAAGTATTTTATAAAAATTCACATGGCAGGAAGATTTTCTTTAACTACTGCAGATGTTGTGTCTTATATTTCTTGTATCCCACATAATTATGGCATCAAGCAATTAGATACCATTTGGACAAATACAGCAATACACATTAGAATGAAAATTTTTATTCTTGAAGCCCTCCAATATATTCTAACACACAATTTCTTCCAATTTGATGGGACCTTTTATATACAAATTTGTGGAGCTTCAATGGGAGCTAATTTCTCCTACCTACGCTAATCTTTTTATGGGGTGGTGGGAGGAAGTTTATCTCTTCCACCACCCCATATAACGTAGGGCCTGATTCTAAAATAGTATCTTATCATAGATACATAGACGATCTATGTTCATTTGGAAAGGAACTAAAACTGAATTCGAACATGGTTTTTCGGAATTGAGTAAATCATCCTTAATCTGAAATTTACTCATCAATTTGGTTTGTAAATCAGTAATATATTTGGATTTGCTAATTGATGTTAAGATATGTGTTTATTATTACTCTAATCATCGAAACCAGAGGCGAAAAAAAAAACTCCATTCTTTTAGCCACTTCCAAATCACCCCATACATTGTATTAAAGCAATTCCCTTTAGTCAATTTTTACGACTTAGGAGAAATTGCTCAACAGTAAATCCGTTCGATAGAGAGAGTAATGCTTAGTGATACAAAGATTAGAGGAAAGAGGTTATGTGCTTTCTTCTTTACAATCTGCCTATCGTAAGGCAAAAAAAACGAATCAACCGTGAACTTATCAAAGAGCAAGAAAAGACTTACGATTAGATCGAAACTTTTGAAATATAATAACACCTATATAACTCAAAAGAATATGGCAGGAAACATCTTTTTTACCACTAAATACAGTCCCAGTTGAGAAATATAGTAAACTACATAAAAAAAGGTACTACCTATTTTAGAACAAGATCCTGCACTCATTATGTCTCTTAAGCTGGTTGTAAATAGGTTCCCAAGAGAGCACAGTTTTGGGAGACATATTGTCACCAAGCTATGTATTGAATAAAAAAAATAGGAACATAGAACCACATGGCGTCTGTGAATGGCAGCTATATGTGTGGTGCCAACCGATTGTACAAACGTTGTTCCTACACTGCACAAACCACCACATTTAAAAGTACTGTCCCATGGGAGACTTATGAAATAAGACAAACTATAAATTGTAACAAGCGAATATGTAATATATCTTTCAAGTGTACATTGTGGAATATACAGTATTAGGATTGCAACCTCCGATCTTTAAAGTAGGATTGTGAGCACATTAGGGATATTGCCTCAACGTAATATCAATAGCCCAGTAGGTCGGACATTTTTTAACTGTAATCAATCGAGTCTAAAGTCTCTAGAGTGCAGGGCATACAAAAAATACATCAAGATAAACGAAAAAAAGATAGATTAGTCTACTTAAAAAAATGATGGTGACGTTGGATATTCAATTTGGACACAGAATTCCGCTAGGTTGAATTCTAGATAGTATGAATCCTCTGTTATACTTGATTAATATAGAAGCTTGACACAATGATTTAGTTCTTATTTATAATCTTGTTAATGTTCTATTCAACTATGTTATAAGATATAACTTACTACTTTATAAGTTTGTCTTTTTATAATAAGTACCTATCCAATACATAAATGTATATCAATCTGGATCTAGTTGCTACTCTACAATCATACATAGTTTGTATAGTTTGTTGTAGTCCTTATTTTCCCTCAACACTAATGAGAAACAGCATTTTTAAAATATGATTAGTTCCATTTATTCAAATATTGGTATAACTCAGCTAACAGTTAGAGGGTTAATTTTAGGTTCTTTTGTTTTAAATTTTTGATAGGTTAAAACGCTGTTATGGGCGTTCTCCTATGTATGACGTTACTTCCCCCTATAAGAGGAATCAAACGAGATACACCCTAGCCTATGAGTAAGAGCCTTCTGGCTTGAAACGCGTAAGTAAGGCGGGTGTTTTTTTAACTAGTTTGTAGTTGTAAGGCGTGAATATGCCTCAATAAAGCCGTTGTGTTTTAATGACGAGTGTGGACTCTAAGAATTCCGGTGTGGCGCCATCCGTGAGGAATATCCATTAGACGTGTGTCACGATAATTTATTATAAGTTAACATAGTTATAGACATTATAAAAATGGTCCTATATACTCTATCAGTGATTATTATATTATACTATTATTATTACATTAGTCTCAAGACTTTAAAGCAAAATAACTATATTTCTAGCTGTAAAAGCAATTGGAGCATCTGGTGCTCCAAAACAACTGCTTATGGGTATTTAAAGTAGTATTAATACTAAGAAATGTGAGTGCTGCTTAAACCACAGGAATGTTTGTTTTTGTTTG
Source organism: Hymenochirus boettgeri (assembly GCA_019447015.1). Taxonomy (NCBI): domain Eukaryota; kingdom Metazoa; phylum Chordata; class Amphibia; order Anura; family Pipidae; genus Hymenochirus; species Hymenochirus boettgeri. The sequence goes on from JAACNH010000560.1 coordinate 27,351, forward strand.
TGGAAACAAAGTGAACTAAAAAGAAATGATTCAGAACAAATTAAGGTTCCAACTATGAAAGACTATATGTAAATATTTTAAACATTTGTCTAACGATAGTAAACATGTATTTCCACGGGCTGGGCGGAAACTGCTTAGATATAGAAATAGTTAGAATTTACTCCTACAATCTAATAGATATCATGAAAGACTATCTTTCGAGAAAGAAGCTACACACCAAAGCAACATTCAACGTTTCGGGGGAGATGACTTTCCCCCGAAACGTTTGTATGTTGCTTTTTGCTCAATAAAACAATGAAAATGAAGTAGTGTGCTTCCAACTTATTTGCATTTCCCTCCTTCACTATTACCGATGCGCATGTTTAAAAAAAAAATAGATCTGCCTTTGTAGCTCTAAATTTCTCCCTGAATGAATGGGATTGTTAACAGAAAAATAAATAAATAATATATATATATATATATATATATATATATTTTTGCAACAATTTTACTAGATTTTTCTAGCTACTGGAAATGGATATATATTGAAATTTGTGGGGATTTTTTTTTTTAAAAAGAGAGAGAATCACTGAAAATCCATAGATAAGTAGCCAATTCAGTTTAAAAACTAACAATATTAAATATTTGCCCCAACCAATCAGATCTTATTTAACATTTGAAAGATAATATCTGATTGGTTATGGCAAAATTAGCACTACTTTTATTGAATCTCCACAATATCTTTTGTCCTTTTTAAAGTTAGCCACGGAAATTTAGGTTCTTAAGGGAGGAGGAAAAGTAAAAGTGCCAAAACACAACTTTGAATGGTTAAACCTGCCCTTCCCATTTAGTGATCTTGTTAATCTTATTAACAGTTGTAGAATAAGAAGTTGCACCATGCGCAATGCATTTTTGAGTCAAAATACAAATCTATGCACAATGATGATGTCATGATGATGTCATAGTGACATCACAAAAAATGCACCCAGAAACATTTAAACACTATTAACACATATAGAATAAAAATTTACACCAAGTGCAATGCATTTTTGAGTCAAAATTCAAATCTATGCAAAATAATGATGTCATGATGATGTCATAATGACATCACAAAAAAATAACCGGGAAACATTTAAACACTATTAACAGATATAAAATAAGAAGTCGCAAAAAGTGCAATGCATTTTTGAGTCAAAATACAAATCTATGCAAAATGATGATGTCATGATGATGTCATAGTGACATTACAAAAAAATGCACCCAGGCACATTTAAACACTATTATCAGTTAAAGAATAAGAATTCGCACCATAAGAAATAAATTTTTGAGTCAAAATTCAAATCTATGCGAAATTATGTCATGGTGATGTCATAGTGACATCACAAAAATTCACCTAGATACATTTAAACACTATTAACAGTTGTAGAATAAGAATTTGCACCAAGTGCAATGCATTTTTAAGTCAAAATACAAATCTATGCAAAATGATGATGTCATGATGATGTCATAGTGACATCACAAAAAATTGCACCCAGAAACATATAAACACTATTAACAAATATAAAATAAAAAGTCGCAACAAGTGCAATGCATTTTTGAGTTAAAATACAAATCTATGCAAAATGATAATGTCATAGTGACATCATAAAAAAATGCACCCAGAAACATTTAAACACTATTAACAGATATAGAATAAGAAGTCGCAACAAGTGCAATGCATTTTTGAGTTAAAATACAAATCTATGCAAAATGATGATGTCATAATGACATCACAAAAATTCACCCACAAACATTTAAACACTATTAACAGAGATAGAATAAGAAGTCGCAACAAGTGCAATGCATTTTTTATTTAAAATTCATATCTTTGCAAAATGATGATGTTATGATGATGTCATAGTGACATCATTAAAAATGCAACCAGAAACATTTAAATACTATTAACAGATATAGAATAAGAAGTCGCAACAAGTGCAATGCATTTTTGAGTTAAAATACAAATCTATGCAAAATGATGATGTCATGATGATGTCATAGTGACATCACAAAAAATGCACCCAGACACATTTAAACACTATTAACAGTTAAAGAAGAAGTCACACCAAGTGCTATGCATTTTTGAGTCAAAATACAAATCTATGCAAAATGATGATGTCATGATGATGTCATAGTGACATCACAAAAAATGCACCCAGAAACATTTAAACATTCTCACTGGCTCCAGGTGACAGCACGGTTGCAGTGTGCAAGTTGTGCCTACAACGTGTTAGCCGTGGGAAGACCACATCACATTTGGGCACCTCCTCTATGAGGAGACATATGATACTGCACCACTTGGCCCGGTGCAGGCATCCACACGTTCCCTACCTCGTGCCCAGGTAGCCACCATTCCTCCTCCCCCTCCGGCCCCATCAGCTGCTTCCTCGATGGAAGTTAGGGAGGAGAGGCAGCCTTTGGCTCCAGCACGCGGTGTTAAGAGGCCTCTTGACACTGCTGCTAGAGTGTCAGCTAAAAGGCAGGTCTCTCTTCCCCAGTTGTTGGAGCGGAGGCAGAAACTGTCCCCCAGTCACCCCCAAACCCAGCGTCTCACTGCCGGCTTAGCCAAACTCCTGGCAGTGCAGCTGCTACCTTTCAGCCTGGTAGACAGTGCAGCGTTCAGGAAGTTTGTGGCCATTGGCACACCACAGTGGCAGGTCCCTGGCCGTAGGTACTTTGCCCAGAAGGCAGTACCAGCCCAGCACGACCATCTGCAGGGCAATATATCTTCAGCCTGGTAGACAGTGCAGCGTTCAGGAAGTTTGTGGCCATTGGCACACCACAGTGGCAGGTCCCTGGCCGTAGGTACTTTGCCCAGAAGGCAGTACCAGCCCTGCACGACCATCTGCAGGGCAATATATCTGCTTCGCTGGACCACAGTGTGGGCAAGTGTGTCCACATTACTATCGACGCGTGGTCCAGCAAGCACAGCCAGGGGCGGTATGTGTCATTTACCGCCCAATGGGTCACTCTGCTAGCCGGCAGAGACGCGGCACGGAGCGCAAGTGGGGAGATGGTGGTACCACCACGCATTGGTGATACCCCCCCTCCTAATCCAGTGAGCCCTCTTCCCGGACAGCTCCGTGCCCCCCCAGAGCCTATGCTTCGTGCCAGGCTAGACGGTGCCATGCAGTGCTGCAGCTTGTGTGCCTCTGTGATAGGAGCCACACCGGGGCAGAGTTGCTGGCAGCACTGCAAGGGCAGGTTGAGAGGTGGCTGACCCCACACCACCTCTCAATAGGCCGGCCACAGCTCGTCTGGCCGAGTTTCAGCAGCAGAATGGTCTGCCGTAGAACCGCCTGATTTGTGACACCCCCACCCGCTGGAACTCTAGTCTTTCGCGCCATTTGAGGAGGCCACCAGGATGGTAAGCCGCAATGATGCCACCATTGTGGATACCATCCCACTGGTGTTCCTCCTTGAGCACACTCTGCGTGGCATTCTTGACAGGGCACTCGCTTTCGAGCAGCAGCTACTGGAAGAGGAGGACGCCGACACCGTGAGGCTTTCCGAGCCCGAACATCACGGTGCAGAGCAGCCGCCCGATGATGAGGAGGGGGATTTAGGTGACCTGGACCAAGGGGAAATGGGGCATTCCTCTAGGGGGACATCTCAACCCTCCCAAGTACCACATGTCATTCGTGGTTGGGGAGAGGTTGAACCCGACACTATTGTCCTCAGTGACATCGAGGACATGGGGTCCTCTGTGGCAGGCAGTTTGCGGCGCATGGGTTCGTTCATGCTGCAATGCCTGCACAAGGACCCCAGGATTAAGGCCATCAAAGAGAAGGAGCAGTACTGGGTGGCCACCCTTATAGATCCCCGCTATAAGGGTAAAGTGTCAGAGTTTATTCCTGCATCTCAGAGGGAAGGTAGAATGCAGCACTGTGAGGCAACACTGCTACGTTGCCTCTGTTCTGCCTTCCCGGGTGCTGGCAGGCCTACAGCACCTGATGTTGGGGATCAACAGGGCTCATGTCCCCCTGTGCCTGACAGGAGGAGCAGCAGTACTGAAGGCGGCCTCGCGGCCAACTTCAGGCTTTTCTTCCAGCCACAGTTGCCAGGCCCATCTACTGGCAACTCCACCGGGCAACACCTCAGTCGCCAGGTCACCGACTACATCGGATCCAGGGCCGGCAACACCTCAGTCGCCAGGTCACCGACTACATCGGATCCAGGGCCAGTGTGGCCACATCACAGACTGAGGATCCACTGGACTACTGGGTGGCGAGGCTTGATATTTGGCCCGAGTTGGCACAGTATGCCATCGAGGTCCTTTCATGCCCGTCATCCAGTGTTCTTCCGGAGAGGACATTCAGTAAGGCAGGGGGTGTTGTAACGGAGAGGATGACCCGTCTGTCCACTGAGAATGTGGACCGCCTTACATTCATCAAGATGAATGAGGCGTGGATCACATCTCAGTACAGCACCCCTATTGCTGATGCCCGCGACTGAAGGCCTCCTGCCCCTGGCCACCCGTACTGCTCCTTCCGCCTCATTTTCCACCTAGAGGCTTAGCTGATGCCAGCTTAGCTGGCAAATCGCAAAGTTTTCTTATTGGCAGGGCCATATATGGTCCTACCTTGCTCTACTGCATTCAGGTTGTGAAATAACAAATGCTCTGCGACAACAGCTACTCTGTGGCTAATTTTTCTAAGATTAGGTCGATCCTACTTGTCCCGAGAGCAGTATTCCATTTTTGTTCTTCCTTCTCTCTCCATGAGGCACCTTTGTGGTGTCACCTACTCTGACCATCTCATACAGCCACAACAGCTACTCTGTGGCTAATGTTTTCAGCCTGGGTCAATAATGCCTGGCCCGAGAGCAGTATCCCATTTTTGTTCTATCCTTCTCTCTCCTGAGGCACCTCTTGGGTGTGTCACCTACTTCGGACCATCTCATCACGCACGCAACAGCTAACTCTGTGGCTAATGTTTTCACTCTGGGTCAATCCTGCCTGGCCCGAAGAGCAGTATTCATTTTTGTTCATCCTTCTCTTCTCCATGGGCACCTTTGTGGTGGTAACCTACTCTGAACCATCTATTCACCCGCAAACAGCTACTCCTGGGCGAATGTTTTCAGCTCTGGGTCAATCCTGCTGACCACGGAGCTAGTACTTCATCTTCAAAGTGTGGGCCTGCTGTAACTCAATGGTGTTGTTCCTTACCCTTTTTACAATGCTTCCCTTGCCGAAGCATTGGAGAGAAGCATTGGGCATTGGAGAGAAGGCCAATGGGGTTGAGGGGGTTGAGGGGTAGTCCAGTGGGGTCAAGGCGTGCTGGCTCTTCAACAATGGTGGTCAAACTGAAGTGGCCTGCTGTAACCCATGGTGCGGTTCATACGAGCCTTACCTTCACCTGCTTTCCCTGCACGAAGCATACTCTGAGGGAGAGAAGAGAGAGAGCCAATGGGGGTGAGGGGTTGTTCCAGTGGGGCCAAGCCTGCCTGTCTTTCAACCATGGTGGCAAAAACTGCAAGTGGGCCTGCTTGTTAACACCAATGTGCTGTTCCTACGAAAGCCTTACCCTTTCACCTGCTTTCCATGCACGAAGCATACCTGAGGGAGAGAAGACAAGTGGGTGAGGGGTATGTCCAATGGGGCCAAGCCGCCTGGCTTTCAACCAATGGTGGCAAACTGCAGTGGGCCTGCTGTAGACACAATGGTGCTGTTTTCTACAAAGCCTCACCCTTTCACCTGATTTCCCTTGCCACAATAGCAACTCTTAGGGAGAGATCAAAATGGGTGAGGGGTAGGTCCAATGGGGCAGCCTGAATGGATCTTCAAACACTTGGGGCAAACGAAAGTGGGGCTGCTGAAACTCAATGGTGCTTTCCGCCCGGTCACCTGGGCTTTCCCTGACACGAAGTATACTTGAGGGGAGAAGCAATGGGGGAGGGGTATGATGTCCATGGGCCCAAGCCTGCCGGCTCTTCTTAACAATGGTGGCAGAACTGCAGTGGGCCTGCTGTAACTCAATGGTGCGGTTCCTACGAAGCCTTACCCTTTCACCTGCTTTCCCTTGCACGAAGCATACTCTGAGGGAGAGAAGCCAATGGGGTGAAGAGAAGCCAGCAATGCTTTGCCCCTGGACCTACCCTCACCCCTTGGCTTCTCTCCCTCGATTATGCTTCGTGCAAGGGAAGCTAAGTGAACTGGGTAGGAACAGCACCATTGAGGTTACAGCATGGCGGGCCCACTGCAGTTCTGCCACCATTGTTAAGAAGAGCCGGCAGGCTTGGGCCCATGGACATCATACCCCTCCCCCATTGCTTCTCCCCTCAAGTATACTTCGTGTCAGGGAAAGCCCAGGTGACCGGGCGGAAAGCACCATTGAGTTTCAGCAGCCCCACTTTCGTTTGCCCCAAGTGTTTGAAGATCCATTCAGGCTGCCCCATTGGACCTACCCCTCACCCATTTTGATCTCTCCCTAAGAGTTGCTATTGTGGCAAGGGAAATCAGGTGAAAGGGTGAGGCTTTGTAGAAAACAGCACCATTGTGTCTACAGCAGGCCCACTGCAGTTTGCCACCATTGGTTGAAAGCCAGGCGGCTTGGCCCCATTGGACATACCCCTCACCCACTTGTCTTCTCTCCCTCAGGTATGCTTCGTGCATGGAAAGCAGGTGAAAGGGTAAGGCTTTCGTAGGAACAGCACATTGGTGTTAACAAGCAGGCCCACTTGCAGTTTTTGCCACCATGGTTGAAAGACAGGCAGGCTTGGCCCCACTGGAACAACCCCTCACCCCCATTGGCTCTCTCTCTTCTCTCCCTCAGAGTATGCTTCGTGCAGGGAAAGCAGGTGAAGGTAAGGCTCGTATGAACCGCACCATGGGTTACAGCAGGCCACTTCAGTTTGACCACCATTGTTGAAGAGCCAGCACGCCTTGACCCCACTGGACTACCCCTCAACCCCCTCAACCCCATTGGCCTTCTCTCCAATGCCCAATGCTTCTCTCCAATGCTTCGGCAAGGGAAGCATTGTAAAAAGGGTAAGGAACAACACCATTGAGTTACAGCAGGCCCACACTTTGAAGATGAAGTACTAGCTCCGTGGTCAGCAGGATTGACCCAGAGCTGAAAAAATTATCCCCCAAGGAGTAGCTGTTTGCGCGGTATGAGATGGTTCAAAGTAGGTGACACCACAAAAGGTGCCGAATGGAGAAGAGAAGGAAAACAAAAATATATTACTGCTCTTGGGCCAGGCAGGATTGACCCAGAGTGAAAACATTAGCCACAGATTAACTGTTGCGGCGGATGAGATGGTCCGAAGTATGTGACACCCCAAGAGGTGCCTCAGGAAGAAGAGAAGGATTAGACAAAAATGGAGTACTGCTCTCGGGCCAGGCATTATTGACCCAGGCTGAAAACATTAGCCACAGAGTAGCTTTTGTGGCTTTATGAGAATGGTCAGATAGGTGACACCACAAAGGTGCCAGTCATGGAAGAGGAATGAAGAACAAAATGGAATACTGCTCTCGGGACAAGTAGAGAATCGACTAATCTTAGAACAATTAGCCACAGAGTTCTGTTGTCGCAGAGCATTGGTATTTCACAACCTGAATGGCAGTAGAAAAGATCGAACCATATAATATGGCCCTCCATAAGAAACTTTGCGATTTGGGCCAGCTAAGCTGGCATCACTAGGCCTCCTACGTGGAACATGAGTGGAAGAGCAGTACGGGTGGCCAGGGCAGGAGGCCTTCATTCGCGCATCAGCAAAGGGGTGCTTGTACTGAGATGTGATCCACGCCTCATTCATCTGATGAATGTACGGCGTCCACATTCTCATGGCAGTTGGGTCATCCTCGGGGTCCGGTAACACAACACCCCCTGCCTTACTGAATGTTCCTCTCCTGCGAAGAACACTGGCTTACGGGCACTGAAAGGACCTCGATGGCATACTGGTTCCAACTCGGCCAAATATCAAGCCTCGCCCACCCAAGTCCCAGTGGATTCCTCCGATCTGTGATGTGCACCACTGGCCCTGTATCCGATTAGTCGTACCTGGCGACTGAGTGTTGCCCGGTGGAGTGGCCAGTAGATGGGCTGGCAACTGTACTGTGGCTGGCAGAAAAGCCGGAAGTTGGCCCGCTAGGCCGCCTTCAAGTACTGTGCTCCTCCTGTCAGGCACAAGGGGGACATGAGGCCCTTTGATCCCCACATCAGGTGCTGTAGCCTGCCAGCACCCGGTAAGGCAGAACATAGCACGTAGCGTGTTGCCTCACATTCTGCATTCTACCTACCTTCCCTTGAGTTCAGGAATAAACTCTGACACTTTACCCTTATTCAGCGGGATCTATAAGGGCTGGCCACCCAGTACTGCTGCCTTCTCTTGATGGCCTTAATCCTGGGTCCCTTAGGCGCAATAGGCTCTTGTCAGCATGAAGAACCCAGCGCCGCAAAAGCTGGCCCATGCGCTCACGGGAGGACCCAATGTCCTCGATGTCGCACCTGGGAGACAATAGTGTCGGGTTCAACCTCTCGCCAGGCAATGTAGCCACGAAGGACATCGTGGGGGTCACCGCTCTGAGAAGCGGGTTGAGGTGTCCCCCTAAGGAATGCCCCATTTTCCCCTTGTCCAGGTCACCTAAATCCAATCCCCCTCCCATCATCGGACGGCTGCTTGCACCGTGATGTTTCGGACTAAGCTCGGAAAGCCTCACGTTGTCGGCGTCCTCCTCTTCCTTTCCAGTAGCTTCTTCTCGAAAGCGAGTGCCCTGTCAAGAAATGCCCCCGCAGAGTGGCTCAAGTAGGAAAACCAGTGGGATGGTATCCCAAATGGTGGCATCATTGCGGCTTACCATCCTGGTGGCCTCCCTCAAATGGCGCGACACATGGCAGGCATCGCTAATCAGCACCACTGCCCTTGGTAACAGCAAACCCAGGTTCCCCAGGTCTGATCTTGCCGGTACTCGTACAGTAGTCTATGAATGGCTCCGCCTCACATCAGCATCATAAGACTAGAGTTCCAAGCGGGTGGGGTTGTCACAAATTCAGGCGCTGTTTCTACGGGCAGACCATTCTTTCTGGCCTGCTGAAACTACTCGCCAGAACGAGCTTGGGGCCGTGTATGACCGCCTGAAAGTGCCTGGACCCCTTCTAGCCATCCTCAGTACCCCCCTGCCCTCCTGGAGAAACATTTACTTGGTGAGAACCGCTTGGACACCAGCGGTTGCGCCCGGCAAGGAACATTTGTGACTCTGCCCATGCGAAGGGCAGACGGATATTTGTGGCATTGGCCCACAACCCTTTTCCTATTGAGAGGTGGTGTGTTGTCAGCCACCTCTCAACCTGCCCTTCAGTGCTGCCACAACTCTGCCCCGTGTGCTCCTATCACATATGCACACCACTGCAGCACTGCATTGCTAAACCGTCTATCCTGGCACGAAGCATGGCTCTGGGTGGTTGCACGGATGGTCCCCGGGAAGAGGTGCTCACTGGATTAGGAGGGGGGGTATCACCAATGCGTGTGGTACACCATCTCCCCCACTTGCGCTCGCGTGCCGCGTCTCTGCCCGGGCCCGGCTAGATCAGAGTGACCCATGGCGTAATGACAACATACCGCCCCTGGCCTGTGCTTTCTGGACCACACGCGTCGATGTAATGTGGACACACTTGCCCACACTGTGGTCCAACGAAGCAGATATATTGCCCGCAGGATGGTCGTGCCCAGGGCTGGTAACTGCTCTGGGCCAATTCCCCTACGGCCAGGGAACCTCCACTGTGGTGGTGCCATGGGCCACAAACTCTTCCTGAACTCTGCACTGTCTACCAGGCTGCAAGGTAGCAGCTGCACCGCCAGAGTTTGTCTAAATCCTTCAGTGAGACGCTGGGCTTGGGGGTGGAATGGGGGACAGGTTCTCTTCTGCCTCCGCTCCAACAACTGGGAAGAGAGACCTGCCTTTTAGCTGACCCTCTAGCAGCAGTGTCAAAGGCCTCTTACACCGGCCGTTGCTGGAGCCAAAAGGCTGCCTCTCCTCCCAACTTCCATCGAGAGAGCTGATTGGTCCGGATGGGTAGGAGGAACTGGTGGCTACCTGGGCACGAGGTAAGGAACTTTTGGAATGCCTGCCCCGTGCCAAGTGGTGCATATCATATGTCTTCCTCAGTAGAGGAGTGCCCAAATGTATGTGGTCTTTTCCCACGGCAACCGTATGTAGGCACAACTTGCAACACTTCACCGTGCTGTCACCGGAGCCATGAGAAGAACTACCACACTCTAGAGCCACCGCAACGCTCGGAGCCGAGGTCACCTGCTGGCTGTGGGCACTGGCAACGAGATTCAATTGGTGCCGTACCTCATGTGGCAACCACTAGGTGCATTGCCCTCTGCCCGGCCCCTGCCCACCAGTCCCTAGCCTTCTGGGTTCAGGATCGTGCCAATGCTCTGAGGGACATCCTCAAGACACTTCCTCCTCCTCGCTCACAAAGGGCAAACCCAGTGACGATCGTGACCTCTCGTCCACTTCCACCGCCTCAATACTATGGAGGCTGCGTCATAACAAATGCATCAGCATCTGGAAACCTCACCCCCTGCATTAGTTCCCGGCTGCTCACAGACTGCTGCGTGCTCCGTCACCGCCTGTCCCCCTGTGCACTGAGCACTTTTCCTCCGCCTCGGGCGACAGGAAAGATGTGCATCAGTGCACTGCTCCTCCCTAAGCACACTGCCCCACACATAGTGTGTCGAAAAACGATCCTTGACTCCATCCCTTGGATCCCCGAAGTACGGGCCATGTGGGCATGAACCCTCCTGATAGAGAGGATCAGGGTCATGCCCACATTAGGAGTCCTCAGGTGAGGAAGGAGCAGTCACAGTATCTACGTGGCAGCTCGGCTGCTCTGTGCCTGGAGTAGGTGGATGAGGAAGGCTTTGTAATACAGTCTTACTACCCCCTTTCCTTGATCAGAAAGGGATAGCCCTAGCAGGCTACCCCTAAACATATCGGGTACGGTTCCCCGGCTGCCCCTGCGAAGTCCAGTTATCTCCTGGCAGGACCCTTCAGAGGCTCTCCTCTGCTCTCCCATCTCCCTCCCACGTTGCATAAATCACCCCTGCTCCTGGCTCTCCCTCTTGCCCTGCCAGGGCAATTTCCCTCTCCCAAATTTGTAACAAAAAAACAATATATATAGATATATAAAGGAAAAAGATGTCACTTTCTCACGGGTCTTTTGACGAAAACACTTTTTAATTGTACATCACATTGCACTCTGATGACTGCTCGCCATTGGGCTTGAAACGCGTAGATGTGATTGTACAATAAAAGCTGTTTTTCGTCAAAAGACCCGTTAGTGACATCTTTTTCCTTCATATATGCTATTTATGATGGACACCCGGGCTGCTGTTTAATGAAAGGTGTGCGTACCCCTGTTGGGTTTGCTTGCTATACTATCTATTATGAATATAGAGAGATATACAAACATAGAAAAGATAATCAATGCACAGTCCCGAGGGGCCCCCATACAGAGCCAGATTATCTGCTCACGGGCATCCTTTATAAACAACGGTGTGTTTAAGTAGCCATTACTGTGATCACTGAAATGACAAGCCTTCCAACCCGTCAAGTAACCCTATTCTGAAGGTCCTAACGTCTAACCTTTTCAATTTATTTGTTTACTTCAATTACGATTAGCAAACTTTTGCATTTCCTCATTCTTACCACTGGATCATTTACAGCTCTCTCCTTCCCCCGCAGCCCTTTGCTGGAAGAATGAGAAATGCAAAAGTTTGCTAATCGTAATTGAAAGTCAAAAGAAATGAAGTTGACGTTAGGACCTTCAGACTTGGGTTTTACCTTGACGTGGTTGTAAGGCTTTTCAATTCAATGTGATCACAGTATTTATACTAAAACCCCTTTGTTTATAAAGTATGCCTGAGTCGATAATATGATATTGTAATTGGGGCCTAGGAATGTGCATTGATTATCTTTTCTCATGTTTGTATAATGTTTGACCAGATCAGTAAAGCCTGTCCACTAAATGTAGTGTAAATGAGCCTAATTGGAGTGCCTTCCACAATTTCTTGGCGTGGTATCTCTAATATATATATATATCTATATCTCTACTATATATATATATATAATAGATATATATATAGATATATATACAACACAACCCAAAAACAAGCAACAACCACACAGAGGCAAACAAATAAACACAAATGCTTTTTTTTTTTTTTTAACACGAACAAGCACAATATGACCAGACACAACTGACGCAAACAGCAGATCAGCAAAGCAAAGCTGCTGATGGCTGCTAACGGCCGCACTGTCAGCACACCAAACCCACAGAACACTGACACACATACACAAAAAAAAAACAGGACACCTAACCTCTAAAAGGTCTAACACAAAGTTTCCAAAGGACTTACAGGGGGTTTAGTCTTTTAAAGGACTTGGGTCTCACAAGCAGGTAGTTCTTACAGTACTGTTGGTCTCCACGACAAGAGGTGTGAATCCCGGGTGGGGGAAAATATCCAAGTGCTAAACCACCACACTGAAATTCACACACACAAGCTCAAAAAAAGCTCAAAAGCACAAAAATCTCTCTCCAACCTCCTACACTGTCCAGGTCCTCCACTAAACACAAACCCACACAACACAAAATGGGCCTGTGAAGCAGCTTTTCCTACCCATAGGGCTGGCAATACTCATTTACTGCCATGATAATTATGGGGACATGTGGCTTTGCTCTATTGCTCCGTCTGCAACTAATCCCAAAATGCTGAAATTGCGTCGAATTTAACAAGAATTTCTCGTATTTTCTCTTGTCTCTTCGAAAATACGAGAAGTTTCGAAATTATCAGATCACCGTTTCTCGTAATTTCGACATACGGAGATCCTCGGTAATTTCGAAATTTTCCAAAATAACGGGAAATACCGGTCGAAGTGTTTCGGAAGGTGGAAAATCTGGATAATCCGCCGTTAGTGGACGGATAAATCCGCGGCGAATCCGGGGTTCGGAGTCCGCGAACCGGCCATCGCTACTTTGCAACTTTGTTTGTATTTATATTTCTGTTTAATAGTGTTTAAATGTTTCTGGGTCATGTTTTTGATGTCACTATGACATCATCATGACATCATCATTTTGCATAGATTTTGTATTTTTTGACTCAAAAAAATAAACTGCATAGCACTTGTGTGTGACTTCTTCTATTAACTGTTATATGTTTAAATGTGTCTGGGTGCATTTTTTTTTTGTGATGTCCACTATACATCATCATGACATCATCATTTTGCATAGATTTGTATTTTAAAACTCAAAAATGCATTGCACTTGTTGCGACTACTTCTTATTCTCTATCTGTTATAATTATTTACATGTTCCTGGGTGCATTTTTAATGATGTCCACTAGGGACATCAATCATAACAATCATCTTTGGCAAAGATATGAAATTTTAAATAAAAAATCATTGGCACTTGTTGCGACTTGCCTTATTCTATCGCTGTTATAGTGTTTTAAATGTTTGTGGTTGAATTTTTTTGTGATTCACTATGACACATCATTTGCATAGATTTGTATTTTAAAAAACTCAAAAATGCATTGCCTTGTTTGCGACCTTCTTTTCTAATAATGGTTAATAGTGTTTAAATGTTCTGGTGCAATTTTTTTTTATGATGTCACTATGAACTTATCATTTTGCATCGATTTTGTATTTTTAACTCAAATGCATTTGCAATCACTTTTGCGACTTTCTTATTTTATATCTTGTTTCAATAGTGTTTACATGTTTCTGGGTGCATTTTTTTTGTGATTTCACTATGACATCATCATGACATCATCACTTTTGCCTCGATTTGTATTTTGACGTAAAATGATTGCACTTGGTGCAAATTCTTATTCTCAACTGTTTAAGATTGTTTAAATGTATCCGTTAATTTTGTGATGTCCCTAGGACATCACCATGACAGAATTTCGATAGATTTGAATTTTGACTCAAAAATGTAATTTCTTACTTATGGGCGAATCTTATTCGTTAACTTTATATGTTTTAAATTGTGCCTGGGGTCATTTTTTTGTAATGTCACTATGCATCATCATGACATCATCATTTTGCAATAATTTGATTTTGACTCAAAAATGCATTGCACTCTTTTTGCGACCTTCTTATTTTAATATCTGTTAATAGTGTTTAAATGTTCCCGGTTATTTTTGTTGTGATTTCATTATGACAACCCCCCCCCAAACCCCCCCCCCCCCCCCCCCCCCCTCTCAATGACATCATTATTTGGCATAGATTTGAAATTTTTGCACTCAAAAATGCATTGCACTTGGTGTAAATTTTTAACTTCTATATGTTTAAGAGTGGTTTAAAAATGGTTTCTTCTGGTGCATTTTTTGTGATGTCAGCTATGACATCACATGACCTCATCATTGTGCAATGATTTGTATTTGGATCAAAAAAAAAATGCATGCGCAATGTGCAACGTCTTATTCTAAACAACTGTTATAAGATTACAAGATCACTAAATGGGAGGGCGTGTTTTTTACCATCAAAGTATGATAGTTTTGGTTGGCACTTTTACTTTTCCTCCTCCCTTCAGAACCTAAATTCCGTGGCTAACTTAACAAGGACAAAAATAATTGTGGAGATTCAATAAAAGTAGTGGCTAATTTTTGCCATAACCAATCAGATATTATCTTTCAAATGTTAATAAGATCTGATTGGTTGGGGGCAAATATGTAATATTGTTAAGTTTTTAAACTGAATTGGCTACTTATCATGGAATTTTTTTCCAGTGGATTCCTCTCTTTTTAAAAAAAAAATCCCCACAATTTCAATATATATCCATTTCCCAGTAGCTAGAAAAAATCTAGTAAAAATGTTTGCAAAAAAAAAAAAAAAATATATAAATAATATATATATATATATAATATATAATTTATTTATTTATTTTTCTGTTAACAATCCCATGCCTTCAGGGAGGAATTTTATAGCTACAAAGGCAGATCTATTTTTTTTTTTAAACAGCGCATCGTAATAGTGAATGGAAGGGAAATGCAAATAAGTTGGAGGAGCACACCTACTTCATTTCAGTGTTTTAATTGAGCAAAAGCAACATACCAACGTTTCGGGGAAGTCTATCCCCCAAACGTGGATGTTGCTTGGGTGTGGTAGCTTCTTTCTCGACAATATAGTCCCTTTCATGAATATGCTATTAGATTGTAGGAGTAAATTCTAACTTTTTCTATATCTAAAGCAGTTCCCATCCCTGGAAATACATGTTTTACATCGTTAGACAAATGTTTAAATATTTACATAATGTCTTTCAATAGTGGAACATTATTGTCTGATCTCATTTACTTTTTAGTTTCACGTTGTTTCCACAACAAAAACAAACAGTCTGTGGTTTAAAGCAGCACTCACAGTTCTTATTATTAATATCCTACTTTGAAATACCCATAAAGCAGTTGTTTTGGGCAAGCCAGATGCCCAGTGCTTTTACACTAGAAAGAATCGTTATTATTTGCTTTAAAGTCGTAGACTAATGTATAATAATAGTATAATATAAAAATCACTGATAGAGTAATAGGACCATTTTTATAATGTCTAAACTATGTTATAACTGAATAAATTATAGTGACACACTTCTAATTGAGATTCCTCACGGATCGGCGCACACCGGAATCTTAGAGGCCCACTCTTCATATAAAAACACGGCTTTTATTGAGGCATATCACGCCTTACAAACTACAAACATGTAAAAAAAAAACCCGCCTTACGCGTTTCAAGCAAGAAACGGCTCCTTACTCATAGGCTATGGGTGTATCTCGTTTGATTCTCTTATAGGTGGAAGTTACCGTCTACATAGGAAGAGCCCATAACAAGCGTTTTGAACCTATCAAAATTTAAAACAAAGAACCTAAAATTACCCTCTAAACTGTATAGCTGATTTACCAATATTGAATAAACGTAACTAATCCATTATTTTAAACTCTGTTTTCTCATTAGTGTTGAGGGAAAATAAGGAGCCAAGAAAAACAAACTATAAACTCAGGTATGAATGTAGTCTCACTAGATCCACGATTGATATCAGTTCTTTATTGGATATGTACTTAATTATAAAAAAGAGACAGCCTTATAAAATCGTAGTATATCTTATAACATAGTTAGAATAGAACATTACAGATTAATAATATAGAACTAAAAATCATTGTGTCAAAGCTTCTATATTTAATCAATATACAGAGGAGATCATATCTAGAATTCAAACCTAGCGGAATTCTTGGTGTCCAACTTGAATACCAAGTACTCATTTTTTCTAGTAGAGCAATCTATCTTTATTTCGTTTATCTTGATGTATTTTTTGTATCCTGCAACTCTAATAGACTTTAGACTCGATTGGATTACATAGTTAAAAAAATGTCGACCTACGGGCTATTGATATTAAACGTTTAGCAATATCCCTAATGTGCTCACGAATCCTGGACTTAAAGATCGAGAGGTGCATCCTACATACTGTCAGATTACACGCCTGTACACGTGAGAAGATTATTACTTTCGCTGTTAACAATTATATTGTTGTCTTATTTCATAAGTCCCTTCCAGTGACAGTACTTTTAATGTGTTGGATTTGTGGCATGTAGGAACCCGTTTACATCGGTTTGCACGCACACCGATAGCTGCCATTACAAGACAGCCATGGTGTTCTATGTCCATTTTTTCTTCATACATCTGTGGTGACAATATGTCTCCCAAAGACTGTGCTCTCTTGGGAACATATTACAACCAGCCTTAAGGACAAATGAAGTGCAAGGATCTTGTTCTAAAATAGGTAAGTACCTTTTTATGCATTTTCTATTTTCTAAACTGAGGACTGTATTTAGTTGTAAAAAGATGTTTCCTGCCATATTCTTTTTGAGTTATATTAGTGTTATATATTTCAAAGTTTTCGGACTATTCGTGTCTTTTTCTTGCTCTTTGAATAAAGTGTCACGGTTGATTCTTTTTTTGCCTTTACATAGGCAGATTGTAAAGAAGAAAGACTATAGCCCCTCTTTCTCTAAATCTTTGTATCATAAGCTTACTCTCTCTATCGAACAGGATTTCTGTTGAGCAATTCTCCTAAGTCGTAAAAATTGACTAGAGGGAATTGCTTTAATAGCATGTATTGGGTGGGATGAATGGCTAAAGAATGGAGTTTTCGCCTCTGGTTTACGTGATTAGTATTCTAATAAACACATATCTTTAACATCAATTATCACATCCACATATCATTACTGATTTACAACCAAATGATGATTAAATTTCAGATTAAAGGGATTATTACTCAATTTCCGAAAAACACATTCGAATTCAATTTTAGTTCCTTTCAAATGACCAACGATCGGTCTCTGTATCCTATGATAAGTACTATTTTAGAATCATGCCCTACGTATATGGGGTGGGTGGAAGAGATAAAACTTCCTCCCCCACCCCATCAAAAAGATAGCGTAGTAGGAGAAAAATTTAGCTCCCATTGAAGTCTCCACAAATTTGTATATAAAAGTCCCTCAAATTTGGAAGAAATTGTGTGTTATAAGTATTGGAGGGCGTCAAGATAAAATTTTCCATCTAATGTGTAATTGCCTTATTTGTCCCAAATGGATCTATTGCTTGTATGTCCATAATATGTGGGATACAAAATATCGAAGACACAACATCTGCATATTAAAGAAAAATCTTCCTGCCATGTGGAATTTTTTTTAAAATACTTAGAATATGAGTAGTGTCTCGTACATAAAATGTAGTAGTCCTTACCCAAGGGGCTGTAACAAACAGATTATTTTTCCGCAGCCTTCATTAAGTGAGGTAGATACCCGCTACAATATGTCCCTGCCTTGTGGTGGAAAGATCCCTTTATGTATTGTTGGGAATGGGAAAAAATGGGATAATGGGTTTGTGCGGTACTAGCATGTTTTCATATCTGGACTGATTTACCTATACTAATGGCCTTCTTCTAACATTTGTTCACATTCCTTTAAGCTTTTCTGTAGGATCTTGTTTGATAATGTTTTATAGGTGTTAGTGTCACTAGTTGGCGTAAAGCCTCTGTTTTATAATCTTCTTTGGTTAATACAACTACCGGTTTCCATCCCCCTTTATCTGAGTTTAATAATAATACTGTCGTCTTGTTTTTAGATTTTCTAAAGCTTTATATTCATCACTGACATTTTTGATACTTTTTTTTTTTGTAATTAACTATTGGAACATTCCGGTTTTCAAATTGTTTTAGTCTCTCTCAACAATCCGGAAAGTTATCTATTGCCTGACCTCCTGATTTTTACAGGGTAATACCTAGATTTAGTCCTAAATTTTTTTTTTACAGCCTAGGATCAATACCTAGTCCCTGAGATCCTCAGGATTATTACAGAAATACGTATAAATTCTAAGTTTCTAATACCTGACTATCAGACTCCACAACTGGAACCTCCCTCATTAGTAACATCAAACATCACTTGTATGTCCGTTGTCAAAAAACACATTTCTAAGTACGATTTTTCTTTTCTTAACGAATTTGTTCAAGTCCATCAGGGTGCCTAATAAGTTAAAGGACCTGTGTCGACAAAGGATAACCCTTATTTCCAAACGCGAGTTCATGACAGTTTAGAGATCTTTAGATAAGTTAACACCTGTTCCTGTTTTCTTCCTTTCCCTGAGATGGTATCCGCTGTTCCATATTGTACTGTGTCCTCGTCTCGTTCCTTTGGGTCTAAAGGGAAGGTTTTTTCTACCGTTGTTCTTATGTCTCTGTCGTGCACCCTTCTGAATCATCCATATCTTTTTTCTTTCCTCTTTTAATTTATGTGTTTTTTCGTCCTGAATAAAGTACCCTCCTAGAACAGATGGAACAACAATTCTTTGTAGTTTTTGGCTGGCCATTTCCATTTTTTTCTGCTTGACTACCTGTAAGAAATTAAAGAAGAAGACAGGGAGGCAACTGTCCGAAAAATCCTCTCCCTCACTGCCGCTGGTAGAGAACTCACTCTTTTATTGAATCCTCTTGTCATTTTTACGAATGGACTTAGTTTACCCTGTTCTGACCATGAAAAATCTGTTTCCGTTTTTTTTTTCCCGAGTTCTCTTATATCTAAATAAATTATTTCGTTCCAGAAAAATTATAAATTTTTATCCTCTGTAATCTTTTTTGTCTCTGATTCGTATTTTCGGCTTTTAGTTTCCCTTATTTGTTTATCTTCCTGTCGATTATTCCCAACTAATCACCATTAGTTCCTTATACGAAGGATCAGTTTAAAGTGTTCTAAAGCATTTTCTTTCATTTTAACTTCTGCAATATTGTTTCCAATTGTCCCCTCTTATATGTTTAATATCAGGTCATTAGTTTGAAAGAACACTCGGACCAATCCTATTCCAGTTAAGAATGAAAGGGCTATCTTCCTCTACAATCAATGGAGGCTTTTCTTATTCTAAGACCTCGAGGTATGATATTATCCTTCCTGGTATTTTTCAAGAGACCTAAATATCCCGCTAATTTCTTGTTTCTTTCATAATTAATTTTTCGGCTGCATAAAGCCAAGCTCAATCGTATTATTTCCAATATACATCATCCCTACAATGCATTCATATCTCTCCTGGATCTTCACTTGTTCCTGTTTTAAATCATGCATATCTAAATCTTTCCGCCGATGGGGGGAGGAGATGTCTTCTCTATTGTATCCATATTAAATAATAAACTACTGCTTGTAGGGTGGTAGTTTAAATATAACAAAATCCTAAATTTGGATAACATTTTACGAGTGATAATAATGTGCAGATTCAAGCGAAGACAAAGAACACATTCTAATTAGCATGCTATCCAACAATCTGTATCCAATACAGCGAGTATTAACAAAATCGAACTCACGTTTGTTCTAATATTGGGCACAGGTGTAACAACCCTGTGTGCCTTGTCGTTGAATTTGTTTCCCAATTTTGCAACTTAAGCATTCCAAATGGGGACTCAAGGATCAGGTACTCACCATCCCTCTGTGGTCCGGGTGCCGCCTGCCCCGAACCCTTCGCTTTGTTCTGTTTAGTGACACACGTATAATGGAGATTCCTCACGGATCTGCGCACACCGGAATTCGTAGGTCAGCACTCGTTCATCATTAAAACAACTGCTTTATTGAGCATACAATCAACGCCTTACAAACTACAAACATGTTTAAAAAACCCGCCTTAATCTCCTTCAAGCCAGAAAGGCTCTTACTCATAGGCTAGGGGGTTATCTCGTTTGATTCCTCTTATAGGGCGAAGTAACGTCCTACATACTATATAAATTTCTAGTTAACTATATAAATTTATAGTTTATTTTCGACCGTGGTCATAAATGTGTTAATCCTACATTGACAACCGAACATTCGTTAATCATGAACGTTCGATCATAGAATACTAAACTACCCGCCATGGTATTCGATGGGGTTCTAAATCTACGATTTTCGTTATCGTAGAATTCGATCGATATCGTAAATGTAAACGAAATCGATATCGTAAAATTTACAATCAGTATCCGTAAATTTAACAATTGTTTAATCATCGTTATCTCTGATTGGTTTACGATCGTAAATTTACGATAACATCGTTAAAGCGTGGTATCGCTAAAAAGCCCAATAACCGCGGCTTTAGAATATGGCCCATAAGTGCAATGCATTCTGTTCTGTGTGTTTGTGCACACTCCACTTGGTTTGCGATTCTTTGAATAGTCCTCAATCTCATATATATGATCCACACCAAAAATGATTGATGACCTACATTGAAATCACAAACCATTGCACAACGACACAACCATTGGTCAGTACATGCCTTCCATTGGCTTGCGCTGCACACATTGCAATCAAATCGCAAACGTGACCCAGGACTGGAGCTAAAGATTCAGAAGGTTTACTGTCCCCCTGACTTGACAAGGAACTCTTTAAGAATCTCTACATATTTAAAGGACAACTCACCCTCATAGAACATATTTTGGGAAGCATGGTCCTCTTTAAAATATTTTGAATATATCATACTTTCCTACTGAATTCATTAACTTGTATGACTGCTATCTTCTGGATGCGTCATGAAACTGAGCAATTTAAAAACTTGTACTGAGCCTTTACTGAGCCTGGGCATCTCGAAGAGGCAGAGAGGGATTAACTTTAGTCATTGGCTTTGATGTCAGAACAGTCAAATCCCATAAGTTACTAACTGGAGAACCAGGAAGCAGAAACAGGGGAAACAGGACATTGTGCAGGATTTCAGGTTATACTTATCTTTCAATTTCAAACTATTACTGTTTTTTAGGGTTTTTGGGAGGTGGTTTTTTCATTTTTTGGTCTGGACTTGCCCTTTTAACATAAACACAACAGCATATTTAAAGGGCAAGTTCACCCTACGAATTTTTTAAACGTAGCTACAGTTAAGTAAAACAAAATTTAAATTTAGTCTTACACTGTGGTTTTTTATGTTCCCCCCTGCACTAAACGTTCTACCCATGCAACATATTTCTATTATTCTCACTAGAATTCAAAGCATTTTAACCATGTACAGTATTTGTTCAATCCTAAACATGGTGATAGGCAAAAATCTAATTAACAATTCATTTAAAGGGGGTGCTTTACAAAGAGCCACTTGGGGGGGGGACAGGATCGCCCCATCATAGGACCCGCAGCCCAATCACAGGATTGGTGTTTGTAGTGAGCTCGTCCACTTAGGGGTAAATAACGCAGAAGTAGCAAGTGCTCTAACTCGATTAAAATTATACTTTCATGTTAGTACAATGCATTGGGTTTAGTGTCCCTTTAAGGGATTTAAACCCCCAACTACCCCCTACCTTTTGATGCCTCACGTGGAACCTAATGTCCTCAACTGGGAGTACACTAAAACACCTGACAGAAAGCTTCTCTAGCTGTCTACTGGGGTTATTCTGTACATGGGAGCAGTAGAGAGTTGAGATGCACCCAGAGATGTTCACTACCATAACGCCGCAAAGTATTGTTCAAGCTAATTTATCTGTTCTTACTCATGCATGTGCTTACTGCTATACCACATGCCAAGGTTTCAGCGTTCTGTGTCCATTTGAACAAGTGTTTCAGGTTAAAGGCACTGTATATCTATGATCAGATTGTAGCTCTACGGGGCAGGGACCTCAATGTGTCAAAGGCTCTAGTACTTTATATTTATTATACAATTTCTCATTTAGTATATATATATATATTATAATCTAATGGACGAACTATTTAGGTATTGTTCCCCTTGTATACTTTTTGTATTTTATTATTGTATGCTCTGCATCTCCATCCCCAAGGCGGCAACTTTGT
This sequence comes from Hymenochirus boettgeri, assembly GCA_019447015.1. Classification (NCBI taxonomy): domain Eukaryota; kingdom Metazoa; phylum Chordata; class Amphibia; order Anura; family Pipidae; genus Hymenochirus; species Hymenochirus boettgeri. The sequence continues at coordinate 49,641 of JAACNH010000560.1, forward strand.
AAATAAAGTCACATACATACATACATACAAGAGTTGGAATGTTGCCTTTTCTATAAAGATACTATCTGCGACTAAACCAATAAACAGGTACAGCTACCATATGATTGGCTGCTGCATTTAACACTTTTTTTTTTGAAATACTTTGTATTTATTCATATTTTTTAGTTTCAGTTCCATGTACAATATAATGTTATAAATACAGTAAAATTCAATAAATTAAAAATTTGTGGAGCCTTGGTGTTTGTACCGTTTCGTTATTAATATTTGCTATGCTCGGAGATTATTATTATGAATGATTACAATCAACTACCATATTAACATTAGTTTCAACTACGGAGAGTCACTCTCACTCCCAAACACCGGTAGACTTGTTCTGTGTGAGGGCAGGAGGGCGACCGGGACACGCGCGAGCCCCCCACTGGGCTTTTGAATATTACAATTTGGGTCATAAGGCCCTTTTTAGATGTGGGGATCCCGTAGCCTCGGTTGCCAACCCTCGTCTCCTTGGTCCATCCGCGTTTGGTGAGACATATAGTTTTTTAATACTGGATTATTTCCCTGTTGGTGTGTTGTCCCCGGCCGCACTGCTTCCTGTTTACCCCGTCAGTACCCTCCTCTCTTTTCTCCATAGTATAGACAGTACAGGATCAATTCATGCTGGCCCATCCACTTTAATTTCCATCTAAATTATACATTGCTTTCACATAATACATTTGTTTTCTTATGGTATTGAGGCCATTCATTGCGATTGCGATTCATAGTATTTTTGACGTTATATAAATCATTGTTTGGTCCGGGGGGGCCCCCCACCCCTCGAGTGTATGGGGGGTATAAATGTTTGCATAGGGAGGTGCCTGTTCTGCTATCTGGTTATGTGTAATTGTGTGCAGAGAATAGAGGATTGCCAGAGCGTTGACCTATGGTGGGGGTTGTTGTGTGGTTCATAGGACAAGATATATTGTTCATGATGAACTCCAATCTTGTCGAAGCGAGAGATTTTTATTGTTCATTAATGCGGTAAGGTATCCATTCTGGCTATATCCGTAATCTGTTGGTCGTGCATTTCTGTTGGGGGGTGCTTAATTTCCAGGATTTTGGGATTTCACATCTTGCTGCTGTTAAATTTGGGATCTAGTTTCTGAGATATATGTGAGTTTCTGGGAGGGGCACCCAGTAGGAGTAATAGTTGGGGTCTTTCGGTAAGCGTTTTCCTCAGGGTTCTTGTAGCAATTGATGACTATGTTCAGTATGGCTTGATTATTGACATGTCCACATTAATGGTATAGGGGTACCCTCCTCTTGTTGGCACTCCAGCAAGGCAGAAGTGTATTCGGAAGAATTTTAAAAAAAAAAAAAAAATGTATTAGTTGTGGTGTTGGTACCATCTTAGTAAAAAATTGTTGTATATATCTCTTTGTATAGAGTGCAGATAGGGTGGTTTTAGCCGAGGACCTATTTTCCAACCAGATGGACTCTGGGATGGGTTTACCCAGGTCGATTGCCCATTTCGCACATCTATTGTGGGGTCACGCTTTATATGCTGTCATTTCCTTAGAGCGGCTAGTATACATGGAGGATATGAGCCCCTTTGGGAGGACCGGTGTAGAAAAAACTTCTTTCTAGGTTGTTCAGGTGGTAGAAATTTGTTTTACGGAAAGTTTTGTTGGATAAAGTGCTTTTAGTTTTAGATAGAAGAATGGGAACTGGGGGGAGTTTTGGGAATGAACGGAGTGGCACATCTCTTCCAAAAGTTAGTAAATCGTATCCTATGCAGTATATCTCTCACTCTGGTCATCCCTCTGGTTGTAGCCAATTAGCTTGTTGCCCTGAATTAAAACTGGGGGGAACTTGGGAATTACCTATAAAAGGAACAGGGTGGAGGGGGCGCCCCGGACTCTCATACCGTTTTAACAATACTTTCCCACCTTTATTGTGCGTTGCATTGAATGTGTAGGACTTTATTTAGTTTTTTTTAACAGGGTTTTTTCCCCCTTCCTAAGAAGGGCCCAGATTGAGTTCAGGTCCAATCTTGTTCGATTGTAGCCATTTGGTTCTGTTTTTATTGGGTTGGACCATTGTGTTATGGCTCTGAGATGTGGTTCTAGATAGTATCCTGTGAATGTAGGGGCTGCAAGTCCACGTGGATCTGTGTGCTGTCTCACTGACTGTGGTAATTCTGTGGCTTTACCTTTCCATAAGAACGGAGGCAGTTCGATGGATTGGTAAAGTTTTTGATGGGGATCCTGAATGGGTGAGGGACTCGCATAGGTATAATAATTTGGGGAGAACATTATTTCAAGGTTGTCAACCTTCCCAACCATGAATTATTGGTAGATTTTGCCATTTTATCCATGCACTAATAAATAATAATGGGAAGTAGGCAGCCCTGACTCTGCTGTTGGTGATTTGTATAAGTTTGTGATGGCTCGTAGGCTTTCCCGTGATCCCAAAATGCTTTGCAGTGTGTGGTCTATGAATCTCCAATCTATAGGGTTTGAACGCTTTTTTTTCAGCATCCAGGCTTAGGATTAAGCGCCTTTTTGTTTTTTGCGGTTTGGATGTCTAATGAGTCCTCTTCCTGTGGTGGTGTTACCCCGCTTTGTCTGCCGCGAAGAACCCTACCTGGTCTGGGTGGATGAATTGTTGGTAGTGCGGGCTATTCGATTTGCTATAAGTTTTGTGTATATTTTGAGGTCTGTGTTCGTAGGCTATTGGGCCTATAGTTTTTGCAGTAATTTGGGTCCTTTCCCGGTTTTGGTAGGAAACTAAAAGGTGGAGTGGGTCAGTGTTGGAGGGGGCGTCTTCTAGGAAGGAGTTGTATAGGGCTAGCAGTTTTGCACAGTAGATCAACCTGAAGTTTTGTAGTATATGTATATGTAGCCTCTGGGACCTGTGGATTTTTGGTGGGGATTCCTTTTTTAGTATTGTCGTTAGCTCCGTAGGTGAATGGGGAGCTAATTTGATACTTCTTCTTCTGATATGCGTGGAGTCTGGCTTCCTGTAAAAATTGTGTTGTTGAGTAAGGTTTTTGGTTTGGGCTTCCGGGATTGTTTGACTCTATTGGTAAAGGGATTTATAGTATTGTTCAAACGCTGACTACTGGGTCTGTGGCAGAGGGCAATTATTCCCCTCCTGTGATTGATGAGGTTGGGAGAGAGCTTTGTTTTGTTTTGATTAAGTTTGTCTGGACCATAGGGTGTTTGGCCTTTGGTTCCCTTTTCATAATAATATCTGGCGAAGCCATGTTAGGGGTAGGACTCGACTTGTATGGTTATATCTTTGAGTTGGTTGCGGAGGGTTAGAATTCTACAGAGATAGGCTCGAGAGGGTTTGTTGTAATGGGTGGTTTCAACCGCCTTCAGTCTTTCTTGACTTTCGTTATAGTCTCTTCGCTCTTGCGTTTTAGATGGGTGCAGTGCAGATATTAATGTGGCCTCTCAATGTAAGCTTTTGAGCTTCCCCATACTGTGGCTTTGTCGGGTACTACGGGTACCTAAGTCTATGTTTTATATCAACGATTCTTGAATTTTGTGTGAAAGTTGTTCTCTTACTTGGGTGTTCGGTATTGTTATTTCGTTAGTCGCCCATTGCAAGATTTTAGGTTGTGATTCAGTTCTATGGGGCGTTATCTGACCAAGAACTTGGGTGTATTTCGCAGCGTAGGGGTTTTCAAAATAGGACTAGTACAAAGTATCAAGTCTATTCGGGGTGAGTGTGGTGGGGATGAGAGAAAAGGTTTAGGCTCGAGTTTTTGGGTTCCTTATTCTGTATAGGTCGTAGAGGTTTAGGGATTCTTAATAGTTGGCGGTGGGCGGCCTGTTGTATTTTTCCTGTTTTGATTTAAGCTGTTTGTGAGGGAATTTGTCTAAGCTGGTGAGATATTGAGTTTGAAGTCCCTCCATACATTTTGTATGCAGTGTATTTGTTTAGTTGCATAGTCTTTAAGTTGGCCTTTGTTGGGGGCGTAGATATTTAGAAGGAGGATTGGGGTGTTATTTAGAGTGCCATATATTGATAGGAATCTGCCTTGGGGGTCCGGTTTCTATATGGATTTTGGATGGAAAGGTGCAGGATTTATTGAACAATGTCGCCTACACCTGCCTTCTTTTTGAGTGGATAATCTAGGGTATTGGTGTTGGGATTCCCTGGTTGCCAAGGCCGCAGGAGCTGTTTTATCGAGATGGGGTTTCCTGTAAAAAACTATCTGGGCTTTCAGTTGTTTTAGTTCCCTGAGGGCTCAGTGCCTTTTTTTAGGGTGTTTAGTCCCTAAAGTGCAGATTTTACCATGATGTCTATTCTAGACGGAGAGCAGTTGCGCCATGGGGTCTGATTTCTTGTGTAATGTTTGGTCACTCACCACACAAAGTTTACGGAAGGAGGGAGTCTGCGGCGACGGGGGCGGGTCCACATCAATATTGATGAGCCGTTTTCTGTCCAGTGGTTTAAGGGAGACTCCCCGACCTAAACTACTAAAAACAGTAAACATACGAACATTAAAAACAATATTCAACCATTGTCGGCATTTAAACACATAATATCTTATAAACTAGTATGATGATGGGCAGGTTTAAGAGGTACTAACTCCATTCCAAAATTGGAATTTGTCCTGCGAACGGGGTTTCATTGGGGGGGAGCCATGTTACGTCTGGGAACTCCTCCCAGCCCCGCTTGCCAATCCTCCTTTTTTGTTCCCGGGGATTGCGGGCACTTGTAATACTGGCGTATTTGCCTATGGGGATATGATTTAAATTTCCTAAGGCATGGGGGTGTAAGGGTTTTTTGTGTAACGATACAATAATTGTTATTGTAACCTGTTGTAAGAGTTGGGTGATGAAAGTCCGTGTGTGCCCTCTTTTGTGGGCCCTTGTTCTCCTTGGTTGTCCCGTGGGGTTGGTGGGGGGTATTTGAGCTGTGGGTTGTGAGATTCCTGGATTCATGGTGTCTTCTTTTTTCACTTGGGACAGTTTTGTTGTCCTTGGCTGAGTTGTGACCATGGTTGGTTGGGGCCGATCTGCGATGGTCGGGAATTGGTCTCTCCGTCTTGGAAGTTCCTATGGGCCGAAAGTTGGATGCTTTACAGAAAGCCGTAGTTTTCCTTCTGGGGTCAGCTGAGGGTGTGGGTCACTCCCTCTCATTTTACTATGATTGGAATGGGAATCCCCACTGGTTTGGGATTTGTTCTTCATAGGTTTTTTGTAGTAGGGGTCGTATTTGGCCGGCTGCGTGCCAAGTGATGGAGATGGTCTGGGTAGAGTTGGATATTGGCCATTTTCCCATTCTAGGTCCCGTGCAGGAGCGCTATTTTGAGAGGATTTGTTCCTTTTGTGTGTTGTGGTGTACTCGGCATATCACTCCCTTGGGAATTTAGAGGAGCCTTTGGTTTCAGTGCCCTGTGTATTCTGTCCTAGTTTCAAACTTCTGTGGGTGTTTCCGTGTTCTAGGACCATGTTGAACAAATTCCTTGCGTTTCTTGTGTTTGTGGTCTGGATGATTCCAGTAAGCCTCTTGTCCGAATATTATTTGCGTCGGCCTCTGTTTTCGAGCTCTTCCATCTAACGAATAAATCGCTTATTGCTCTGGAGTGTTCATTGTACGACTAGTGTGACCACAGGTCTTCCAACCCTTTCCATACTGCTTTAAGGTCATTTCTGATTAGTGAGACCTCTGCACGGCTGGTCATTTGGATTTGCTGTGTAATATTAGTGAGGGCTACTTTTGTTGGTAGGTTCAGTGAAGTTCTTTAGGAATAATTTTCTTCTGGGTGGTTTGCCATGAGTCCTGGGAGTGTGTGGGGTAGTTTGGATTATCCCCTCCTTTGTTAGCCCTGTTTTGCCTGGGTCTGTCTTTTTTTTTTTGGGCAGTCTGGGCCGGGGTTGGGGGCCTTTTTCCATTTGTGGCCTGGGGATCTCTGGGTTGGGGGTCCCGACTGGACCTGTCCTCTGTGTCGTGGGCTTTTTGAGCCTTCTGTGCAGGTGGATGTGCGTGCGGGGGTGTTTCAGTCTCCCGCTGGAGCCATGATGGGCGGCCCATTGTGCACGCCGCATGGCATGGAGTGGTCTCTGAGTCCTCTGCACGCGCCTTGATAATGTCCCCCAGATCTTTTTGTTTTAGGGGGTGCAGAGTGGTCCTTGGGTATCCTTCTCCGTGCCCTCCTTTGGATCTCTTCCATGGCCTTCTGGGCTTATTGTCCGGCTTTTGTGAGATAGCCGCAGGTGAGCTCTGGCCAAGGTACTGGTCCTATCCTGTGCTCATTCGGCCCATGCCCCCCCGCATTGTTTACAATTTATGCACAGCCTGTGGACCTGAATACAAGGCCCCTATATGAAGGTGTGTTTAAAAACCAGATATGTGTTCAAAGCAAAGAAGAGGTCATATATTTTACAAATGTAATTAAAAGCACTTTGCTTAGGCAATGGTGCAAAAATGTAAGAAAAAAAATAATTTCCTGCTTCTAGAATACCTCCCTGTCAATGCAGAGATAACCTAAATCTCTTAGTGCTGGCAAATTATTATTCAAGTCATGGACACTTAAAAAAAATAAACTTAGTGAATTTGCCATTGCTTTGTACGTAAACAGAATAGTGTCGAAAGGAGTTGAAACTGACTCAATATTATCATCCATGCAGCACAACTGGGTCACTTCAATATCTTTACATTAAAGAATTAGACATGTACTAATCTGCTAGGAACTATTAACACTATTTTCCACAAACCGATTTATAATTAATTACAATGCGTGTTGCTTTATTTGGGACATATTCATCAAAGAGGAATACCAACATTACATTCTGGTTTGTAAAACACCAATGTTTGAAGGCTAGGTTTGGGCTCAATCCAACTGCCTCGTATTTTCATTTAACTTTGACCATATTTGGTGGTAAGCGTCTGAAGTGAAGGCATGCCAAAAGAACATATATTGTGGAGGATGTACAAGATTAACCCCCCCCACGCTTAGAACAGGGTGACCCTTCGCAAGAACACAATGACAAGATGTGGTTATCATTGTTTATTTACTTGCAGTGGTTCTTTTAAATCCAATAGAACCCTATATTGCTGACACTATTGATTACATGGTGCATTATTATGGTTACTGACTACTGCAAATTCCAGTCTATATATAGGAATCATTTTCAACAGGCATTGTCAGTGTCATTGCCCAAAATCTTAATGGTGTTTTTTAATAAGTATTAAAAAAAACCTAGTAGAAATGCAAGCCTGTTCGATCAAAACCACAACCACAAAAAAGTAAGTCCTACGTCCTTAACCATTTGTACACCCATAGGGTGACGACCTGGCAAATCCAACTCCGATAGACATTGTAGTGCGATTATCTTTTTCAGACACTGCTTCTGCATCTACTTTCTTCAATGTGGAGGCAGCAGGCAGGTCTTCCCAAATGCCCAGGCAGGCTGGACAGTCACATTTTAAGTTGCCATGTCCCAAAATAGGTGGGGGGGGCTTTTGGCATTGTGCAAGTAGGGGCATAGTAAGGCAGGCATTTCCATGTCTGCCTACCTTCTAAACAAGTTTGGATTTTGAGTATGGATATGCTGCATTGGGATGGGTACAGTTGGTGACTAATGGGAGGTTTTGATATTACATTACATTGGAAACATTCCATAAAAAAAAAAAATGGAACAATGGGTAAAGGCCAATTATGGAATCTGCTGTTAAGTCAGGTTAAAGAGCATTTATAATGCTTATACTTTCAAACAAAATAAAAAAAAACAGTTTTCATGAGTATTGTAAAAATTAAAAAGAGGATCGATAAAAGTTTTACAGGGAGATTCAATACATTCTTATTGTTTAAATGGACTAATTTTGTCCCAACAATCAGATCTTATTTAACATTGAAGCTAAATCTGATTGGTTGGGGCAAAATTGGCACCATTTTTAAACGATAAGAACTTTTATTGAATAACCTTAAATCTTAAACATGTGCTAGTTTTCTCGATCCAACCAATCATCTACTAACTCTAAATCCCCCTGAGTGTGGAGTTCAATGCTTTGCCCTCCCCACTCACCAATTTCCCTTATATTGTTTGCTGGCTAGCCTGTAGAACGGTAGGCTTGAGAGACTTCATCTAAGAACCCAAGAATCAAGGCAGTGCAAAATCCATTACTCAAATGGAAACTGCCAGGGGCAAACATGTAAATTAAGTTAAAATCTTAACTTTATATTTTTACTAATGGCATTAAAACATTAATTTTATAGTTAGAACATAATTGTTATACCTGTTTGATTCCCATTTGATGGGTTTTAATTTTACTGCACTTTAGTTTGGTTGCATGTATTCAAAGCTTTTTGAACCTAAGATTTCATATAATAACTTATTGATGACCAAACATATATACTTTTCCTGCAGATGTTGTGTTTTTCAATATTTATTAAAGTATATGCACTCATTAAAAACATTACTTTAGTGGCAAGTTTTGACTTAACAAGTGAGTTTGGCTAAAACATTTGTCTTCTATCCCTCCAGAGCTTAACTTTATTGCTTCAAACTTTCCTGGCTTCCTCCTCCTGGTATAATGGCATCTGCAAACTCCGCCCCGACGAAGATTCTCCTGTCCCTCCACTTCCTTGGCCTCCACCTTTTACAGTCATAGCCGATGATTATCTAACAAAGCTATTTTAATGGAGTTGCTTTGCGTGACTGGATTTTGCTCTAGTTTTGATTTATTTATATTTATTCCTCATAGCTGGTAATTTAACTAAAAAACTCAATTCTTATTTCTTTTACGTGCAAGTTAAGTGTAAACGCGCTGTGGATTTGCTATGACTCCATATTTTCAGTGACTTTTTTAAATCCAAACCCATATATTAACAGGAGCGATTCAAATAAACGTTTTGTTTATCGTGAGATTACAAATGGTGCTAATTTTTGCCCCAACCATCAGATTTTTTAACAATTTGAAAACTAACATCTGATTGGTTGGGCAAAATTAGCACCATTTTAACCGATAAGAACTTTTATGTGAATCTCCCTGTATACTATAAAATTCTCCCTTATATTTTCCTATTGACAGCTGGCTGCGCCAAGCATCATTTGCTTAAGGGAAGGGTTTACAATTCTATCAGGGAAAAGAAGGATGCGCAGCTTGAAAAAGTTCTAGATAAAGGTGAGAAAATAGTAACAAGCCTTGTTAGATAAAACTGCATTCAGTATAATGCTTACATATATATAATATCTACATAATATCAATATATAAAGTTTAAAACAGTTGATATGTGAACTTTAGGCAGTTATAAACAAATAGTTTATCTTTTTAAATGTTTTTTTTGTAGAAAAACGGGCAGAGGATGAGATGAATGAGAAAGAAAAAGAAGCCAGTAAAGCACAAAAGACAAATCAGGACACAGGGCCCAGAGTTATGCTGAACTACTGGAGATTAAACTTCAATGTAATCATGAAGGACCCAGCAATTTGATCTAGGTCTGAGAATGAGAGCCAGGCGCTTAAATCTCAAAATGGGGCAAACTACTCTATCAGGACTTCCTAAATTACAGGCCAAACTATTTCGGATACTGTATGTGACTCAATGCATTTTTTTTTTAAAACACTGCTTTCAAAAGAGTAAAGGTATCAGCCCTCCCCATATGGTTTTTTTCCCCTGATTTCAATCTTCTCTCTGCCTTCAATTAGCAACTGTGAAGGGGGAGTAACATTATGTCTGCCTGTAACTGTCACTCAAAACTAGCAGTGAGAAAACACTCCTCCACCCCACTTTTTTTTGCGCGATCCACCCGCAGGCAGAACTGACAGTTCTGACTGCTTCCCAGTTCTAATCAACTATGATGGCACACATTGTTCATGCATGCAGACCGAAAAGTTGACTAGAACAGACGTGGTCGGGAACTGTCAGTTCTGCTGCTGTGGATCAACGCCAAAGGTAAGTTTTTTTCTGCTATAATTTGTCCGGGCTCCTGAGATATTGAAAGAATAACAGAAGGTTAGGCATTAGCTTCCTTAAACCTCCCTTTCTTCGATCAATCAAAAAAGGATAGGGTAATTTTGGGAGTAGATGGTACCTATCCTTTAAAAAACCCTATTTAAGTAACCATTCCTTGTCCTACAAAATTTTTTTTTAGAAACCCCACTCATGTATACTCTGTGACATTATTGTAAAGAAAAAAAGCCAAGGTATGTTTATACAGTTTTATTTAATACTAAAAATTTAATAATATACAGCACAAAAAATTAGTTTTAATACTATCGTTGCCTTGTTGCTTATAATTGGATTTAAAGGACATAATTTACAGGATTATTCATGTCTTGTTTATTACTTCTATATATTTTCTATAATTTCTTATTACTTAAAACATTGCTAACATTACTTTCTACGCCTGCACTATGAACCCTCACCTTTCATATGTATTGTACAAGTTTTCTCGGTTTAAATAATTGTTTCTGCACAGCTCCTCTTAAGGGCTGTGCAGAACATGAGTGGGTCTAGCCAGGCTAGACCACACTGAGCATGTTTTAAAAACATAAACGCCCGATTGCCAGTGCATTCCCATCGCCGTTTAAAACGCACACACTAGTGTGGGCCATTGGTCTGAGTTAAGGTGGCCATAACATATAATGATAATCGGTAATCCCGTCGGGGAACAACTGAAATATACCTATTATCGTTTGTGTGTAGACGCTTTTTCTTTCCGACCGATCAGAGTGCCGATGATTGACCATTTCAGCACACTGATCGTTCGGAAGTGTGGAAAAATTTTTCCGTGCGGTCGTTATCGTCTTCCTTTACTTGGAAGTAGAGGAGCGATATGAATTGTATGGGGATCGGTAGGTCCGAACTTGTTTTCCTTAAGATTTAAAAAGTAACTGAAGTTATTTTAGAATGCAAACCTCTATGGCTGTAAGTGTCCAAGATTGGGCTAAAGAAGAAAACTTTGGGTTCCTACCAAGATTCGAAGGAGAATTTCGCAGGACAATCTGCGACAGTAGAGATTTCTGACCAGTTTTTCCTGTTTTAATCATTTTTTAGTATTTTGGTTCCAGAAATTAAATTTGTGGCCATAGGCTGGGAAACAATGCTATGATTTGGTCCCAACTGGTGTTTTCTCTTCAAGGGATCGCTCGGCCGGGACAAATGACTGTCTGTCGCTGCAATAATGACTATGGCCGCCAGTGCTTGCGACCCGATCATGAGTCCTCATAGGGAACTGCACATCGCCCAATGATTTACCATTTGGACGAATGGGGCCCGACCCCAACCACCATCATCAGATATTTCCACAAGCCGACCAACCGATCCCACACACTATGGGTTTGGTCGGCCGAAATATCTCTCTGGTGTGTGTCCAGCCTAAGTCTCGTAGTGAAACTTATAAGAAAAGACAATGATATACCCAACTGGGGTAGAAAAAGATACCAGAAACCTTAAGACAAAGTTGAACCCCTCTATCTAAACATATTTTCTGGGATCCATGTAATTCGCTGCCCCATGAAAAACTTATGAGGCGTCCTTGGCATGGGTACACTGGGGCAAATTGACCAAATGGGAATTTTAACTAACCCACTACTACCCATATAGTAAGTATAAGCCCTATGGCGATATGGTACCATTGGGATTTGGCCCTTGGTATGTTGGTTGCAGGCCCTATCGATCATTTGTAATATTTGTAACATCGTCTTCCGAACCCAACTCTTACACATATCATTCCTTGACATCGGAAGAGTTGTTACAAACATTACAGACATTGGTCAGTGCATGGTCCTTTTAATTCATTTGCGTGATCCCTTTTAAACCTGTCCCATTTAGTGGTGCAGTTTGTTTTGCCAGATCCTTTTATAAACAAAAAACACTTTGGTGACAACACAGTATTTAGTCAACCAAAGACACGGGGCAATATTTATAAGGTTCGTTAACTTTTCGCGGACGTTTCGCGACATTAATGCATAAACGCGTGCCCTTTGCGGCCTGACCAGTGCCCTTGGCGGCACTGATAAGTGCCTTTGCGGGGTACCCTCCAGCTCGAACCGGACCCCCAGTGCGGCTCTTAAAAGAAGGCCCTTGGGCGACGTCTTCGGGCTGGTGACACCCACCCCACTCAGGTTGCCGTGCAGGCATAACTCACTGCTGGCCGACAGTGAGCCCGCTGGCCACCGCCGGCCCTTCAGCGGAGCCGATGTTGCCACCGCTCTCTCGTTCTTTCTGTCTTCATCCATCTACTGGCGATGGCATCTGCGTTCCGCGGCGGAAACTCCTCTTTTAATAGGTTTGCAGAAATCCATAATCCGTTTCTTCTGATTGGTCAATTTTAATACTGCTTTACATTAACCAATCAGATTTCAGACTTCCGAAATCTGATTGGTAATGTAAAGCAAGTATAAAAAATTGACCAATCAGAAACGGATTATGGATTTCTGCAACCTATATAAAGAGGAGCTTTCGCCGCGGAACTCATATGCCATCGCAGTAGATGGCTGAAGAAATGAAGAAGTATCGGCTGGCAAACCTCGGCTCGCGATGCCGGCGGTGGCCAAGCAGCTCACTGGCGGCCGCAAGTGATTCTGCCTGGCATCGGCGACCTGAGTGGGGGTTTGGTGTCGCCACCCGAAACGACGCGTCGGATCAAGACAAACAATAACCGGTAACCTCGGCCTCTTTTGATGTCGCCGGCGCCCCCGGTGGTACCCCTGGCGGCAGCAGGGTGTACCTCTCGGGGGTCGGGCGCCTCGGCGGGAAAGGCTGGTGTCGCCGGACTGGAAGAAATGAAGACGTCCGCCCAAGGCTCTTTTCAGACCGCACTGGGGGTCCCGGTTTCAGCTGCGGGACCCCGCCAAGGACTTGTCACTGCCGCAAGGGGCCCTATAAGGGCCGGGTAGGAAGGGGGGGTCCCGGATTTCGGCTGCGTGACCCCTAAGCCCCAAAGGCCCTCTCAGGGGCCTTTGTGAGTTGGGGGGAGGGGCTGCTGGGAAGCGGCGGGGGGGGTGGCGGGGTGGCGTATTGCCCCGCCCCCTTGGACCGGCGTCGGGAATGGATTTTAAGTCCCCTTCGCTCGATACTATACAGTACGCCGCGAAGGGACTTAAAAATTACCACCGCAGCACATCGCGGCCGCGATAGTATCGCGGAATAGCGCTCGCTAACATCGTTCTTCTTTATAAATAGGCCCCATAACTGTGGTGGAAAAAAACAACAACAGTATGAAAACTAAATATATATATTTGTTGACAAAAACCTATTTTGGTGAACAAATGTACAGGGGATTGAAACAGAATGTTTTTTGTATCAAAAAGTGGTAAAAGAGTCACAGAAAGAAAGATGCATTCACAAAATAAACTTATGTCAGAAAAATAATGTTGATAGAACCTTTTCCCCTGTATCTCTACAATTAATCTGGTAAATAACATACACTTTCCTTTTAAAGGGAACCTGTGGTCTCCATACAAGTTCCCTTATTAAAAATAGCACATCCCTACTTTTAAAATACTCCGAATCATACAATGGCTGCAGGGAGGGGGGACAATGTACCACTAGACCCCCTCCCCGGCACTTATCAGTGCATTGTGGCACTGACTAAACATTATAAAACATACAGCACTTAGCTGTTTGAACGAAACCGAACTGAACGTTCTGGAACTGAACCAGACCCCGTGAGGAAGGAGGGGGTCAGGGCCAAATCTCACCGGGTTGGCCCCCTGCAGCAGCCGAAACAGGGACCCACCTCTCCGGCACTTTATAATTGCCCTTGTGCCCCTGACAAGTGCCTTTGTTAGGGTCCCAGCAAATCGAACTGCTTTCGCAACCGCATCATTTCAGGGAAGGCCCAAGATGCTGCCATAGACCTTGAGAATGTGCAGTAGCCCCGAAATGGTGGGTGCTGTAGACCTACTTGCAATATGCCTGTATATGCAATTTTTTTTATCCAAGCTAGATGGTTGGGGAATAAGTCTGTATCCTTCCTATTTCCCGAAGGTATGAATGAAAATAAGGCAATCTGTTTTTCTGATCTCTGCAGATCTTTCTATGTAAATTTTGGAATGCATTTGCCACATCTATGGTGGTCATTTACAGAAGATTCATCTCTGATGTTGTGAAATGGATGTCTTCATTACTATGAATGGGGACACCACCTTATAATAAGGAAGATCCATTCCCTAATACTTACTCTGCATGAGAAAAGAGATAAATTGATGGGAAACCCTGAGATGTCTGATCTCCATAACCCTTTGTCCTGGGGATGTTATGCGCCACAAGAAAACCACCTTAAGTGTGGAGGTCCCTCAGAGAACAGGTAATAGAGGCTAAAAAGCCTGATTCCTGTCAATGCTTGTAGGCTAAAGGTTAAAGGGAATCACAAAGGGAGGTTACTTACGATCTAACCTGTGATTTAAAGATGTTTGATTACTTGAAAGAAGCGAACCCAATGGGGGGGGGGGGGGGGGGGTTTCCAGACCCACCTGCATTTGAAATAGCACTGACCAGGGGTGAGGCTGAAGGTTTGCTAGGCTGGGTTTTTTACTCCCCTTAAGGGGAGAAAAGGCCTTTAGAATTACTCCAGGTACAGAATATTTTCCTCAGATCTTTTTAATACCTAATGACCAAGAGAATTCTGGCCTCGTTGAAAAGACCCTCTTTGTATCAAGATCTGTTCTCAATCGCCAAGCCGCAACCACAACCTTGTTTCATGTCTGGATTGTATATTGGACCCTTGACAAAGAAGCTCCATTCTGATTGGAAGTTGAATGGCTGCAGGATTGATACTTGGAGTGCTCCAATTACACCATGGACCGATGGGGGGGGGTAGGATACCTCTTCCTGAGGATTTGCAAGATGAGAGGAATAGGTGGGGGGAAAAAGAGGAGGCGCATTGCATCTGTTTCAAGCCTTTGGATTGGAGTCTGGATGTTGTATTTTTCTATTTGGCAATTTTCCCTGCTGGCCATGAGGTTCTAAAGAGTGGTATTTCCCCATCTGTTGAAGATTGATTGAAACCACTTGAGGGGGAGTTGCCATTCTCCTGGATGGATCGTCTTCCTGCTGAGATAATCGCAGTGAGGTTTGATGATCCTGGTATTATGAAGAGCTATGTTCCCTGCCAGATGATTCTCTGTCTCTTCCCAGTGTAGGATTTGTTTTGTTATGTTCCCAGTATTGGGCTGCGATGCCCCCTTCTTTTTGATGTAGGCACTACTGTTATATTGTCCCGGAGGATATAATGGCTTTTCCTTCTATCTCAGATTGGAAAGCCACGCAGTGCCTGTAGTACTCTGCCATTATCTCTCTGAGGTTTGATGTGCAGACTTCAATTTCTGGGCCAAGTTATGGCCACTTGCCCTGATCACCTGGTTCCCCAATCAAGCCTCAAACCCGAAAGGCTGGCATCCCTGTAATAGTGACCAATTGGGGTGTTTAGGGAGATAGGAGAGAAGTTTTCTCCCTCCCTTGTCCACCATTTAGGTCTTTTTTTCACTTCCTGGGTTAGAAAGTAATTAGTTGATTCTGATTTTGTGCGCGAATGCGACTGAAAGTTCTTAAAGGTGTCTCATTGCCCCATTCCATTTCACTGAGTTGTCCTGGTTGAGATCATGCTTTTGAGATTCTGTAAACAATGTAAGGTGGTTTTGAATGTTTGGAGAGTGAGGATACTCTAGGCTTTTTATAATGTAGTCCCGGTATGCAAATATTTGTAGACCTTGAGATCTTAGGTGGGCTATGATTAGAATAAGTGCCGTGGAAAAGACTTTTGGGACAGTAGGCGTACAGTAGCCAGGCCCAAAGGAAAGGCTCTGTTAGATAGTGTGTTCCCAGAATGCAGAAACACACGATTTTCTTTTGGATTGGAAATGGGTAATGTGAAGGTAAGGCATCTTGATGTCTATTTTTGCTAACCAGTCATTTCTTTGGATTGGATGGTTACTAATGAGCGTTTCCATCTGAATTCGATGAAAGAAAGGTGATGAGGAATTTCAGATTAGAATTGTCTGAACTCCTTGACTTTTTCCTTTTCGGGAAATGGGGAGTAAATACCTGTCCCCTCTCTGGATGTAGTCTCAATGTTGAAGACATGTTGAAGAATTTTTTCTGTGGATGTCAACTTTGGAATTTTTTCTGTGTTGGATAGCAAAGAAATTCTATATTTTTTTGTACCGCGGTGATGATTCCTTAACAACCCATGAATCTGACTGGTTTGAGCCCAGACCTCCATCAAACTGGATAAACTTCCTCCCCCACCTCTGCAGATGGGCCTCACAACTCACACCTTCATATGGTCTTCTTTTGGATGGGTTGGTCTTTCTTAGGTCTGTATTGTCTTGCTTCCTTTAAATACGGTTGAAAGTGGATGAATAGAAGGGGGATAGACCCGACAGTTATGGGTTATTTTAAAAACTCTTTTTAATTGTATTTTTCCTCTATAAGCTCTTCCAGCTCTGATTCCGAAAGGATATTTGTTTTTCCTCCTTGTTTTTGAATGGACCTCCGTTGTTTGATCAAGGGCCCCTCTTGCAACTTACTGATAAACCCAATAACTCAGACGGACAACTTGACGAGTCCATAGAGGCGACAGACATATTTTTGTTTGAAAATTTTAAAGTCCGATAGGCCCGTCCGTAGTTCTCCTGGGGTGCCGTTCTTGAGTGCTTCCTCAAGATCAGAGATCCATACCCTATTGGCCCCTGGCAAGAAGCTGGTTAATATGACCACAGAAGGTCTGATGGAGGACCCTGGCAATGAGGTATTTCTTTTCAAGAGGGAATCTTCTTTCCTATAGTAGAGGTCCTTTGCTAGCCACCGCATCGTCTGTGAATGGCTGTATCATATCAAACCTTGGGGCATTCATCCAGAGTACAGAAAATCTGCTGAGGGACTAGGGGTAATGTTTTTTGAAGAAACTTGATAAATGAGACTTTTTTAATCTGAGTATTCCTATCTCTTTTCAAAGGATCATGTAACACTTTAAAGGCATGTTCCACCCCCGAAAACTACAATCTCAAACCCACTGCTGGCCCCATGGTTGTGGATAAAAATCCTTACCTTACCTCTCACTCCGATGCTTCTCTTTCTTCTGTAATGTCCCTCCCAAAGTCCCAGAAAGTGAATCAGGGAGTCTGGGCTGGGAGGGCAATTGTTTTCCCCTCTGAGGCATCTCTCAGAGGATTGTGGCTTGCTCGGTCAGCCCTCCCCCCCTTCTCATCCTCGCTTCCTCTTCTCTCGCTCTCTCACCCGATCTCTGTCATTTTCCTGTGCCCCTAGTGCAAAATCACATCATTTTTTGTATGCAAGGCTCCTCCCCCAACCCCAAACCATATAGTAGTTTTGTCCAAAACTCCTCCTAAATATACTTACCTTAGTAAGCGACATCATATACGCAGTGCAGTGCAGTGAAAAATCTTCTGATTTGTTGTGGGGGGGAGACCAAACAGCACTGCAATCAATGTATGGCCCAGCACAGAAAAGCCATGCCTCCTCGGGTCGGACTCAGCCTTGTACCGCATCTTAAGGATAAATGACATACCTTTGAAGAATTGTAATGTTAAAGGACACAATCCAAAAACAACAACATCCACCCCCATTACCTGTCCACCTTCACAGCTGGAAATCCTAACTACTTTACAGCTGTTCTGCCCTCCCTTAGATATCACACAGCAAAATGAGTGCTAAAAGCCCGCTTCTTAGATGTGCCCATGGCATGCTTACATAACAACTTGTCCATTGGCTGTAAGAATGTCTGTTACAACCTCTCTCGCCTCTGCCGTCAAGCAACTGAAAATTGCTAGGATAACGCCTACAATAATCAAGCTGATCAAGGTGGCTTTAGAGCAGACAGAATCGTTACAAACCCCCTTCGCAGATGGCTAATTGAAGGCCATTGAAGGCATAGAGAGGCTTGAAATCAGAACATAATGTATGGGAGGAACTACAACCTTATATATATATAGAGTTGGGAGGTTCGTCACCAACTGTCGCCATGTACAAAGCTGTTTTGAACACCTTACTCTGGGCGTTCCTATAACAAACCTCTTAACCACTATACAATCATAGCACTTAACACCTGGGCTGTGATACGCTAATTTGGGATTTCCAGGGTACATAATTGCCAACATATTCTTGTACAATCATTCTGAAATTAAGAAGCCATTTGGATGACTACGAACGTCTTCAAGAACTAAACTTCAAGTCCAGTTCAAGTCCCTGTGACACTGAGAGGAAATTTTGATACTGTTTTTGCCTACTCTGCTCAGCTCTGCTGTCTTGTTAGACCTGCCTTAAACTTGTGGAAATGACTTGGGTTTTGTGTGCTGTTGAGGTAAGTGCCTGTGCTTGGAAGGGGGGGGGTTTAGTCTATGAGGGGCAGTGAATGGGTATGGCGCCTTGTGGCTTGGGCGGAGATGGCAAGGTGGTTTGCAGTGAGGTTATGGTGCCTGTTGCGTGGAGGAAAAGATGGCAAAGGGTTGCAGTTAAAGGATAGGGTGCCTGTGCTTTATAATGAATATATACCCCTTTACTTCAAAGAGGATTTGGGGGCGTATGCTTGTGAATGTTTCATTCAGCCAGGTATGGTATCTCTGACAGCCAGTGTTTAGGACCTTGATGTAAGGCATGATTGCATTGCGGCTAAGAGGTGTTATAGGAACACATTGTGCATGGCCAGAAGTTGGTGTCCCGAACCCCCCACCTCTATTCAGCTTTTGGTTTTATTTTCCCATAAATGGCCTCCTTGAACCATTCATGTTCCTTTCACCAAGCTGTTTTGACATTACAAAGCTTCAAGGTATGTCCTTGTTTCACTTAAGATGCAGGAACACGGCTGTGTGTGTGGAGTCCTGACCTGAGAAATTGGCCTTCTTGCTGGGGCCATATGTTGGTGCATGTCTGCTGTTTGTCTCCCCACATACAAAGCTGAGCCTCTTCACACTGGCATATATGATTCGCGTTTTCTTGTGTTTTAGTAGTGGGTCTTTCGTGGAGAAGGAATGTACATTGGCTGCTTCAGTGTGGTTCTTTGGTTTAATACAGTCCGGGATAGGTGTTGTTTAAAAATTTTCTTTATTTGTTTGGAGACCACTGATATACTTGTAATGACCTTGTTCTTTCTCCTGTCTTGCTTTCCCCTTCCTGTTGATTTCTTGTTCTTCTACTTCCTTTTGGATAAAGGCCCATCTGGATATCCACAAAAGTTTTAAGGCTCCTCTGAGATGTTTTATTTCTTTTAGCCTTTGGCTCTGTGGCTAGTGGGGATGTCCTCTGCCTCTGTGTTGAAGGGTTTTCTGATACACCCATGCTTGTGATCTAAAGGGTCTAATATCCGTAAACTTAAGGGGAAATCATAGGGGGTGTATTGATTATGCGCTTTAAGTCCTTTCGGAGAAAGGCGCTTTACAAATGTGATCATATTGTTATTATATTATTCATTATAAATGCCACCCTACGTACCCATCACAACACAGGCACCATACCCTACTGTCCATCCTTGGCCATCACCCCCCAAGCACAGGCACTATATCCTCACTGACCACCCCCTTGCTATCTTCCTTCTTCCCCCAAGTACTCCCCATACCCCTCACTTGCTACCCTTGTCATCTCCCCTCAAGCAAGGAACCATACTTCACGACCCTGTAACCCCTCCTGCCATCACACCCCCAGCACAGGCACCATACCCTCACTGTCCCTCCTTACCATTTACACCCCCAAGTACAGGCACCATACTCTCACTGCCCCCTTGCTATCTCCTCCCCAAGCCAGACACCCTAACCCTCACACCCCTGTCATCCTTGCTATCTCACCCTAAGTACAGACACCATACACTCATGCCTCCCCTACCATCACCACCCCCCCAAGCACAGGCACCATACCCTCACTCTGCCCTCCCTTACCATATCCCCCCAAGCACAGCACCATACCCTCTAGTGCCCTCCCTTGCCTCTCCCCCCAAGCAAAGGCACATACCCCTTACTGGCCTCTCCTCAGACACCCCCCCTTCTCCCAAGCCAGAGCACTATACCTCCCCAGCCACAAACCAGCCATTTTCCACGTTTTAAGGCATTTCTTTCTGACAGACAGCAGAACCGAGTGGAGTATCATACAGCTTAACAAATTTCTCTCAGGTCACAGGGGCCGCGCATCTGAGACAAGCAACCAGGCATCAAGAGGCGCATCGTCTGAAAAATTTCAGGATGCACGGAGAGGTGCTATGTGGAAATATAGGGTCCTCTCCCTGCATCGCCCTGAAAGTAATTTTGCATTCTGTTGTTCTTACATCCTGCCGTGCCGGGTTCTGTGAGAGTAAGGATTTCGTGCGGCAAACCAGAAGAAGTGGGGCTAGAACTGTGCTCCGTGCAGAGTCAAAAAGGAATTAAGAAGGCTTTTTAATTAGTGTTTTTTTATATAACTCTTTCTTTTAACTAAACCCAGTTGCTGGAATGGGCTTTACCTACTCTACTTTTTTTTAACCTGGCATATAGGAAAACCTTAGCATGCTTGCATCCCTGTCGACCAACCAGAAAACACCACCCGTTAAGCTCAGTGGGGTAGATGAGATGCGTCTCAGTAGGAAAGAATTTAACATATATTTTAGCTATTTTTATTTGCTATTTTTACCCTAGGTAAGTATTATGCAAGGTAACTGGAAACTTCCTTAATACTTTAAAAACAAAAGGCTGATGAAAAAGTAGCATTGTGAAGGAATGGCTAATCCCTTTAACACTCTGATAAAGGAGGATAAAGAAAAGAATAAAGAATATAGATGTTGGGCCCTTACATACATATGAACATATCGCCAGTAGACTCACAGTTGGGTTGTTACTTTGGTCTCCCCCACTGTTCCCTTCCCTTTCCCTTCCTTTTTCTCTATTTGCCTGCTGGATCTTGCGAATTCCCATAGATCCCATAGATCCCGTAGATCTCACCCCGTAGATTTACTCTTTATCGTATAACCCTAGAAAGAACAAACTCAAGAGTAAAAGAAGAAATATTTTAGAGCGAATTCCAATCCACAAACACTTTATCTCTAACTCACTGAAATAATAATAATAGCCTAACATTTTAATATCAATTCTCCATAGAATTGTTACTCTATGAGGGATGATTATTGGTTAGAGTTGTGATGGGAAAATTAGGTGGCCTAGGACCCTGTGTATTGTACAGATCCAAGCATCACATGGAAACCTGTGGATAAGTTTGTACAACACCACCTGATCTGTGGGCATTGGCCAGTGGAAGGTCATTCTGGTGGGGATATTCACAGATAGAAATTGAGGCTATAAATCTTAATCTATTCTAGGAACTGCGAATATTCTTCCCTTAATCGTGTATAATATACTTATTGGCACAATTTTCCAAAGATTTATTTTATTTTTACGTTTGCAAGATGGTGTGGAGCCTAACACTACATGGTCAAAGCAAAAGATGCGAAAGGGGGGGGGGGGCAGAATAGCTGCCCACAGCAGGGAGAAAATTTACAGAGGGAGAGCTGCCCACAGCAGTGATAAACTTTAGCAGGGGGAAAGCAGGTAACAGGGGGGGTGGGGGACAGTTTTTTAAAAACAGAGGGGACCGAGCAGAGTGGGCACAGGTGCCGGCCACAAGGGGCGGGGGAGGCGGAGGCATTGGGAAATTAAGAGCTCAGAGGATCCCTTAAAACGTGGGGTTGATCGTTGACTGGGGTGGCCACTGTCAAAACTAATAAGTGAGGGAAAGTAATTTGGGGTCAATGCGCACCAGTGAAGGAAAGAAGCCACGACGCGAGGAAGTAACAACAGGTTGTCCGCAGTTTAGAAAGGATGTCAAGAAATTGGCAGCGAGGATACATATATGCCAGGGGTACCCAACCATTTGACCCACAAGGACCTCATTTGCTGCCCCTGAACCACCTTTGAGGCCACCCCATAGACTTTAATAGGCCCTATATAAATTTACATAGTGGCGTCTCCTACACAATGACTTATTCCTTTAACGTCAGAAACTTTAACCCATAGTTTGCAGGGCAGATCTGGCAGAAGCGCTTCAGAGCTCACAACAATGGTGGCAAACTGCAGTGGACATTATGTAACCCAGTACCCCCATCACCTTCTTTCACTTGTTGTGTGCAAACTACTATACAGGGGAATGTGGCCAATGTGGTGTGTTTAATGGCATTAATGGTAAGGTATATACAATTATAATTACTAGACAGAGCTAGCTAAATAGATATGTGTATTGTAATTTTTCAAATAAAAATTGATTATGAATCTATATGAATAATCTGTTATATCGAAAAATAAAGCCCAGAAACATTTTGTTAACAAAAATTTTTATGAGGGGTAGATCATATTTTTTTTTTTAAAACTATTTACAAAAACATACAAACATAAACAAATAAAAAAAAATATTTTTGGTGTTTACAGAAACGGGATTCCCTCCTCTCCAGTCTGGTCAATCGACGGCCCATGCAGCGCATCCCCCGTCGCATGCTCTCGAATTCTGTGGAGGAAGATATTGAGAGAATTTTGTTGAAGATGTTCAAGCACATTTCCTAAAGCACCATGCGGGTGATGCAATTTTGCACCTAACAGCTACTTACACATACATGGTACTGCAATGCTATAATGTTGCGGTATGTCATAAAAAGGAAAGCTCAGTATAAAATATCATTATTTCTAAAATTCTTAGTTTATATTATGCATACCTAGTTATGGTAACAGTGATTTCTACTGATTGGCTGTTGGATGGGTCACACATGCTCAGATCTCTATTGAGCAACTGAATCAACACGGACTGGGTCAAGGGCAAGACCATAATGATCTCTATTAGGGATCCTGTAAACAGGAATTCCACATTCTTTATACACAGACACAATGCTGATTTGACAGGTTAAGGTCATTCGGATGGAATACTGCTCTTTTTTCTTAAAAGTTTATGTATTTTCACTGAACTTCCACTTAAAGCGATATTTTTGCATTATTGATCACTGATAAACAGCAGTAGGTAATGCTGGCATAAAACATTACGTTTATTGCGAAATTGTATCAGAACATTCTTGGTTTTGTATCACTAGGACTGTGCTACATACAAAATTTTTTGGAAGTGGTGCAGCCCCCATAAAAGCATTGTCAAACCCACAGTACCCATTGTTGCATCATGTAGCGTGGATTTTACACTGGAAATCAGATATTAATATCCATTAGTATATACCTTTCATTAGCGTTGCATATGATTTACTTACGATTTTGAATTATGTCCTCTTAGGAGACTGGAGAGGCTGGAGGGGGCTGGAGGGTCCACTTGTACTGCACGTTGGACCGAATTTTTGTGACTTAGCTCAAAAACTGGAGGGAACAGAGATACAGCCCAAACCATGGGGTCGGGACCATCAATGGGAAGGATAAATGAGAAGAACTGTAGCTCCTGTCCTCCTCCGCAAGCGCAAATTAATAGATTTGTTGTTTTTTTTTTTACAATTTTTTTTTTCAGTGAAATATAAAATTCACTTAATTATCACTGATAATTATTTCACTAATTATTTGCTGACAAGCAAGGTCAATAAAAAGATTAAGCACAAGATTGCTTGGATGCACGTAAGTGGTCTGCTGATGCAGGTGCCTCCACTTGGGGGCGTGGACTCCCGGTGGGGCAATGAAATAGCCCGGGGGCTAGTTTGGGGTATTGCTAAAAAAAAAAAGAAATTTATTTTATCTCACTCGTCATTAATGTTCGAACACTCATAACATAACGAAGAGTCCACCAAGTGCTATGCATTTTTTGAGTCAAAATACCAATCTATGCAAATGGTGATTTCATATGTTTACATCAACAAAAAAAAAAAAATGCAACCCAGACACATTTAAACACTATTACAAATAGAAATAAGAAGGTTTGGCACCAAGTGCAATGCATTTTTGAGTAAAATTCAAATCTATTCCAATTGATGTGTCATGGTGATGTCCATGGTGTGTCATAGGTGACATCACAACAAAATGCAACATAAACCACTTACAAAACACTCTTAACATATCTAGAATAAGAAGTCACAAACAAGTGCACAATGCATTTTTAAGTTCAATACAAATCTATGATGCAAAATGATTATTCAGATGATGTCCAGAGTGACATCATAAAAAAATGCTCCAGACACAGTTAAACCACTATAACACATTTACAGAAGAGTCACACCAAGTGCTAGCTTTTTTGAGTCCAAACCAAATCTATGCAAATGGTTCTGTCATAGTGGACATCACAACAAAAAAAAAATGCCCTCCAGAACATGTAAACACTATTACAGATATAGAATAGAAGTTTGCAGCACAGTGCAATGCATTTTTGAGTCAAAATTCAAATTTATGCAAAATGAGGATTGTCATGTATGTCATGTGAAGCATAGTGCACATCACAAAAAAATGCACCCAGAAACATTAACACAACTATTAACAGTTTTGAGATAAGAAGTTCCACCTGC
The DNA here is from genome assembly GCA_019447015.1 of Hymenochirus boettgeri. Lineage (NCBI taxonomy): Eukaryota > Metazoa > Chordata > Amphibia > Anura > Pipidae > Hymenochirus > Hymenochirus boettgeri. The sequence continues at coordinate 74,032 of JAACNH010000560.1, forward strand.
AATGCATTTTTTTAAAATACAATCTATAGCAAAATGAATGATGTCTGATGATGTCATAGTGACATTACTGAAAAATGCAACCCAGAAACATTTAAACGCTATTAATCGGATATGAATTAACGCAGTGCAAAAAATTTCCAATTAAGAATACATCTTTTTGAGTAATCTATGTCAATTGAATAATGCATGGAGCATATCAACGAAAATGCCCCAGAAACATTTAAACTAATTAACAGCTGTAAATAAGAAGTCAACACCAAGTGATGGCCTCTTTTTTGAGTCAAATCAAATCGATTGGCAAGAATGATGTCATGGATGATTCATAGGTACATCATCGCAAAAATGCACCCAGAACATTTAAACACTATTAACAAGACTAGTAGAATAAGAAGTCACCACTATCAAATGCATTTTTTGAGTAAAATACACCAATCTTGCAAAATTGATGATGTCATATTGATGTCCATAGATGACATCACAAACAATGCACCTAAGAAACCTTTAAAACACTATTAACAGCTATTAGAAAGACAGTCCCCAACCAGTGCAATTCATTTTTGTTTGATCAAATACAAACATCTATAATGAGCAATCATGATTGAATGTCCATAGAATCTAAATGCATACCTTAAACCGATCAGTTAGAAGAGTCCGCTATGCATTGCAATTCAAATTATAAATGGGCAGTACCGTAGCATAATCAAAAAAATGCAAACCTTAACACTATTAACAGATATAGAAAGAAGTCACAAACAAGTGGCATGCATTTTTAAGTTAAAATACAAATCTATGCAAAATGAATGATTCCATGGAATGAGTCATAGTGACTCACAAAAACTGCACCCAGAAACATTTAAACAACACTATTAATGAAATATATAACAATTGCAAGTGCAATAAATTTTTTAGTTACAAATACAAATCTATGCAAATGATGATGTCATAGTGACATCCACAAAAAATGCAGCAACCCAGAAAAATTAAAAAAACTTTAACAGTTTAAGAAGAAGTCACAGCACCAAGTGCAATGCATTTTTGAGTAACATTCAAATCTTGCAAAATGATGATGTCTGTGATGTCATAGTGACTCACAAAAAAAATGCCACCCGGAAACATTTACACAACTATTAACAGATATAGAAGAAGGTCACAACAAGTGCAATTCCAATTTTTTGAGTTAAAATTCAAATCTTAGCAAAAGATGATGTCATGATGATGTGATAGTGACATCAACAAAAAAATGCACCCAGAAACATTTAAATCAAACAGTACGATAACGAATAGAATAAGAGTCGCAACAAGGTAAATGCATTTTTGAGTTAAAATACAAATCTATAGAGCAAAATGACGTTCATGATGATGTTCATATGTGACGGTCACAAAAAAATGCACACAATCAGAAACATTTAAAAAAACACTATTACAGATATAGAATAAGAAGTGCCACAAGTGCAAATGCATTTTTTGAGTAAAATATCAAATCTATGCAAAATGATGATGTCATGGTGATGTCATGTGGCATCACATTAAAAAATGCACACCCAGAAACATTTAAACACTATTACACAGATATAATAGAACGAGTCCACACAAACACCAAGTGCATGCAATTTTTTGAGTGAGTCAAAATACAAATCTATGCAAAATGATGATGTCATGATGATATTGACATCACAAAAAAATGCACCCAGAAACATTTAAAAAAAACACTATAGATATAGAATAAGAAGTTCACCAAGTGCAATGCATTTTTGAGTTAAAATACAAATCTATAGGCAAAATGTAGTCATGATGGTCATGTTGATGTCATAGTGACATCACAAAAAAAATGCAACCCAGAAACATTATAAACACCTATAACATATATGAAATAAGAAGTCACAACAAGTGCAATGCATTTTTTTAATAAAATACAATCTATATGCAAATGATGATGTCTAGATGATGTCATAGTGACAACAAAAAATGCACCCAGAAACATTTAAACCTATTAAGAAGGAAATATAACAATGCCAGTGCATTACAATATTTTTAGGTTTAAAATACAAATCTATGCAAAATGAGATGTATGATGGTCATAGTGACATCACAAAAAATGCACCCAAAACATTTAAAAAAACCCTATTAACAGATTAAATAAAAGTCAACACCAAGTGCAATGCATTTTTGAGTCTAAAAATTACAATCTATGCAAAAATGATAGTCATGATGATTCATAATGACATCAAAAAAATGCCCCACGAAACATTTAAACACTATTATAACAGATATAAATAAGAAGTCGCAACAGCAACATGCATTTTTGAGTTCAAAATACAAATCTATGCAAAATTGATGATGTCATGAATGGTATGTCATTGACATCCACAAAAAATGCACCCAGAAACATTTAACACTAAACACTATTAACAGTTAGAATAAGAAGTCACACAAAGTGCATGCATTTTTGAGTTCAAAATACAAATCCTAGCAAAAATGATATGTCTATGTGATGTGCCAGTGACTCATACAAAATGCACCAGAACTTTAAAAAAACACTATTAACAGTTAAAGAAGAAGTCAAGAACAAACAACAGTGCAATGCATTTTTTGAGTCAAATACAAATCTTATGCTAAAATGATATTCATGTGATGACATGTGATCGTCATAGTGACATCACAAAAAATGCACCCAGAAACATTTAAAACACTATTAACAGATATTGAATAAAAGTCAACTCAAGTGCAATGCATTTTAGTTAAAATACAATCTAAATGCAAAATGATGATGAGTCATGATGATGTCATAGTGACATCACCAAAAAATGCAGACCCAGAAACATTTAAAAAACCATAAACACATAAGTGAAAATTGAAGTATACAACCAAGTTGCAAGTGAGCAATAACTTTTTAAGTTAAAATATACCAAATCTATGGCAAAATGATGATGTTCATCGATGATCATAGTGCAACGAAAAAATGTCACCCAGAAACATTTAAAACTATTAACACAGTAAGAAGAAGTCACACATCACCAATGCAATGCATTTTTTGAGTCAAAATACAAATCTTGCAACATGATGATGTCATGGTGATGTATAGTGACATCACCAAAAAATCAAACCCCGAAACATTTAAAAAACTCTATTAACATATATAGAATAAAAGTCCCCAAGTGCAATGCATTTTTTGAGTTAAATTCAAATCTAATTTGCAAAATGATGTGTCTGATGATGTTCATAGTGACATCACAAAAAATGCACCCAGAACATTTAAAATACTATTAAGAAACGATATAAATAAGAAGTTCGCAAAAAAAGCAAGTGCAATATGCATTTTTGAGTTAAAATACAATCTATGCAAAATGAATGATGTCCATGTGAATGTCATAGTGACTCACAAAAAAAAATGCAAAAAACCCAGAAACATTTAAAACAGCTATTAAACTATATAGATAAGAAGTGCAACAAGTGCAATGGCATTTTTGAGTACAAATACAAATCTATGCAAATGAATGATGTCATGATGATGTCATAGTGGACATCAGAAAAATGTCCCCCAGACAACATTTTAAACAACAAAGTTAACACTGTTAAAAAATAATAAAAGTCACACACAGTGCAATGCATTTGAAGCAAAGTAAAAAATCTATGCAAAATGATGATGTCTGGACTAGTCCTAAGTGACATCACAGAACAAATGCACCCAGAACCTTTACAAAAAACAACTAATGTAACAAAGATAGAATAGAAGTTTTCACACAAGTGCAGTGCAGATTTGAGTTAAAATATCAAATCTAAGCAAATGATGATGTATGATGTCCAGTGACATCACAAAAAATATGCACCCAGAAACTTTAAAAACACTATTAACAGAAATAGAATAAGAATTCCACAACAGTGCAAATGCTTTTTGATGTTAAAAATCACAATCTATGCAAAATGATGAGATGTTCATGATGATGTCATAGTGACATCATAAAAACAAAAATGCACCCAGAAATTTACATCACTATTAAGACACGATATAGAAATAAGAATTCGCACATGTGCCAAATGTCATTTTTTGAGTTAAAATACAAATCTATGCACAAATGATGATGTCATGATGAATGTCATATGTGACATCAACAAAAAAAATGCCCCAGAACATTAAAATAAACAAACGACTATTAACAGATATAGAATAAAGTCGCAACATGCCACCAGTGCATATTTTATATAAATTATATCCTATGAACTAAAATGATTGTCATGTATTCAATGAGTGACATCATAACAATTAAAATGCACCAGAAACATTTAAATACATATTAGATCAATAGAAGTAAGAGACTCGCACAGCATAGGTCGCATGCATTTTTGAGTCAAAAATACAAATCTTGCTGCAAAATGATGTCCTCATGTGATGACATATACATCCAAAAAATCTGTCAAAACCAGAATCATTAAACAATACTATTAACTAAAGATAGATAAGAAGCATCACAAGCAACAAAAAACAGTGCAACATATGCAATTTTTGAGTCCAATATCAAATCTATGCAAAATGACATGATGTCATGGAGACTGTCTATAGTGACATCACTGAAAAAATGCAAACCCAGGCAACATTTAAATCACTATTAACACAGAATATAATAGAGAAGTGCAAGTGTAAAAGGCATATGCATTTTTTTGAGTTAAAAACAAATCTAAATGTAAAGATTATGCATTCTATGTCATGGTGAGTGTCATAGTTGACATCACAAAAACTTGGCAACCCAGAAAGACATTTAAAACACTCTTAACGAGATTAGATCAATTAACACCAAGTGCAATGGCATTTTTGGGGAGTTAAAATATCAGCTAAATGATGCAAACATGATATATGTCCATGATATGTCAATAGTAAATCATCACAAAAATCAACCCAGACACATTTAAAACAACTATTAACAGTTTAAGAAGAAGGTCACAAACCACCAGTGCTTGCATTTTTGGAGCTCAAAATAATCAAATCTATCAAATGATGAATGTCATACGATGTCATAGTTACATCACAAAAATGCACCCAGAAACATTTTAACACGATAACAGAAATATAGATAACAAGTCACAGTGCAATGGCATTTTTGAGTTAAAAAAAATATACAAATCCTATGTGCAACATGATGTGTCATGAGGAAATGTCAATGTGCATCACAAAATGCACCCAGAAACATTTAAACACTATTAACAGAATATATATACAAGTTGTCAAATGCATTCATTTTTGAGTTAAATATACATCTTAATGACAAAAATGTGTGTCATGAGATATGTCATAGTGGCCATCGACAAAAAATGCACACCCAAACATCTAAACAACGATTACACAGAATATACATAGAAAGTTCACAAGTTGCAATGCATTTTTTGAGTTAAAATATACAAAATCTATGCAAATATGATGATTCAATGGATAGTATAGTGACATCACAAAAAATGCAACCCGAAACATTTAAAACTATTAACCAGATATAGAATAAGAAGTCACACAAGTGCAATGCCATTTTTGAGTAAAAAATACAAATCTTATCAAAATGTGATGTCATGATGATGTCATAGTGACATCACAAAAATCAATTCCTCACCCAGAACATTAAACACTATTAACAGTTAGAAGAAAGTCCAACCAAGTTGCAATGCATTTTTGAGTCAAATAACAATCTATAGCAAAATGATGATGTCATGATGTTCATAGTGACTCACAAAAAAGCAACGCACCAGAACATTTAACCTATTAACAATTAGAATAGAAGGTGCAACCAAGTGCAATGCCATTTTTGAGTCAAATACATCTATGCAAAATGATGATGTCATGTGGATGTCAGTAGTGACATCACAAAAAATGCACCCAGAAACATTTAACACTATTAACATTAGAATAAGAAGTCCAACAATGCAATGCATTTTTGAGTCAAAATACAAATTATGCAAAATGATGATGTCATGATGATGTCATAGTGACATCACAAATGCACCCCGACATTAACACTATTAACAGAATATAGATAAGAAGTTGCACAATGCAATGCATTTTGAGTTCAAAATACAAATTTTAGAAATGATGATGTCATGATGATGTCATAGTGACATCACAAAAAATGCACCCAGAAACATTTAAACACTATTAACAGATTAGAATAAGAGTCGCACCAAGTGCAATGCATTTGTGAGTCAAAATACAAATCTATACAAAATGATGTGCATGTGATTCATAGTGACATCACAAACAATGCACCCAGAAACATTTAAAACTGAATTAACAGATAATAGAATAAGAAGTCGCACAAGTGCAATGCATTTTGAGTCAAAATAACAAATTTGCAAAATGATGTCATAGATGAGCATCATGAAAAAAATGCAACCAAACACATTAAATTAACCTTACAGATATAGAATAAGTAAGTCACACAATGCAATGACATTTTTTGAGTCAAAATACAAGAAATTTGCAAAATATGATTCTGATGATTCATATGGACATCACAAAAAAATGCACCCAGACATTTAAACGCTATTAACAGCTAAATGAAGATAAAGTGCCAAGTGCAATGCATTTTTGAGTTCAAAATACAAACTTTAGGCAAATATGATGTCATGATGATGTCATAGTGACCATCCACAAAAAATGCACCCAGAAACATTTAAAACCTATTAACAGATTAGAACAAGAATCGCACACAGTGCAATGCATTTTTTGAGTCAAATATCAAATTATCAAAATGTGATGTCATGATGATGTCATAGTGACATCATACAAAAATCACCCGACACATTTAAAACTATTAACAGTTAAAGAATAGAAGTCCCCACAGTGCATGACATTTTTGAGTCAAAATACAAATCTATGCAAAATGATGATGTCATGAGATGTCATAGTGACATCAAAAAAAAATGCACCCAAACATTTAAAACACTATTAACAGATCGAAAGAAGAAGTGCGCACAAGTGCAATGCTTTTTGAGTAAAATACAAATCTATGCACAATAGATGTCATGATGATGTCATAGTGACATCACACAAAAAATGCACCGAACATTTAAACACTATTAACAGATAAATATAAATACCCAGTGCAATCCTATGCATTTTTGAGTCAAAATACAAATCTATGCAAAATGATGAATGTCATGATGATGTCATAAGTGACATCACAAAAATGCACCCGACAACATTTAATAAAACTATTAACACGTAGAATATAGAACGCAATTCCAAGTGCAAATGCATTTTTGAGGGTAAAAAACAATCTGAGGTCAAAATGATTATGTCAGATGATGGTACATAGTGACATCACAAACAAATGCCCCCGAACATTTACAACAGCTAATTAACAGCTTAGAAATAAGAAGCTCGCCCAAGTGCACTGCATTTTTGAGTCAAATCAAAATCTATGCAAAATGGATGTTCAGTGTTATGTCATAGTGACATCTACAGAAAAATGCACCAAGAACCATTTTAAGACGCTATTAACAGCTGTAAGAAAACAGGCACACCAAGTGCAATGCATTTTTTGATTCAAAATACAAATTATATGGCAATACTATGCAGATGATGATTCATAGTGACATCTAAAAAAATGCAACCAGAACACATTTCCAATACTACTTTAAATATAGCTAGAATTCGCAACCAAGTGCATGCCTTATTTGAGTCAAAAAAATACAAATTAGGCAAATGATGATGTCATGATGATGTTCATAGTGACTACGCAAAAAAGGCACCAGAACATTTAAACATCTATTAACACTAAGTAGAATAGAAGTCACACCAATAAGTGCAATACCTTTTTAGTTATATCAAATTTTGCAAATTATAGAGTTGTCATGATGTTCATAAGGACATCACAAAAAATGCACCCAGTAAGGAACATTTAAACACCCTATTAACAATGATGTAGAATAAGAAGTCAGCAAACGAAGTGCAAATCATTTTTGAGTAAAATACCATAGATGGTGGCAAAAAGTGATGAAATGTCAATGATGATGTCCAAGTGACATCATCAAAAAATTGCACTCCAGAACCAGTTAACGCTATACGGGTTGGTGGGCATGAAGATCGCCCATGAGCTTCTTGAGTCAGGGATGGACCGGACAATTTAGAGCGGATGTCTAAGAGCTAAGTCACGGGAGGGGGTGCGGGTGGACAGGGGGGGGGGTGTGGCGAGGTTCTGTTTGTTGTGGTTGGGCTGGGTTCAAGCGAGTCCAAATGCGTATACAAATGAGGAAGGGTTCATATAGAGGGGTCGGGGAGTGTGTCATGCTAGTGAAGGGCCGGTCTGCGGGTAGGCGTACGAGAAGCCTGTTCAGTGGCACCCGAAAACATTTAAGCCCGTGAAGGACCAATGATAGAGGGAGAGGCCCAACGAAGGGGCACAGTGGCAGTGTGGTTGGTGGAGGGGTTAAAGAGACGCGAGTGCCGATGAGAGGCTCGGGGGGGGAACAGGTAGGGGCGATTTGATGGGATTCCGGTGAGGTGTACGCACGAAAAATGGAGAGGCCAGCAGACGCGGGAATGTAGGATAAAGGCAACCACGAATAGTAAGCGAGAAGAAGAACTGATAGTAACAGGGGGAAGACGTGGGCAGACAGGGGGGCGTTTTGGATAAAGAACAGAACTACTAGGCAAAAGGATTCACAAGATTGTCAAGGATGCTCAACAAAATCCCCAAAAATTGAAACCAACATACACATAACGAAGATACAATTGGCAGACGGTGCAGCGTGCTGTTTGGATAGGTAATAGGGGTGCTGAAGCGTATGAACAATGAAGATATGGGGCCGAGATGCATAGACAGCAGCACAAAAAAGCAACCCAAACTATTGACACGAGTAACAGTCAGATAGAAAAGTCGCACCAGGTGCAAATGCATGTTAGAGGCAAAGTCAAACGATACAAAATGAGCGTGAGGTCATAGTAAGCTCCCACAAGAATGCATACAAAACAAGTGTAACACGAGTAAACAGATATGAAGGAAAAAATCTCGCCAACGCACTCAGGGTGAGTCAAAAGGATCAGAGCGAGGCAAAGAGAATGGCATAGTGACGCAGAAAAAAAAGGCAACCAAACGGAAAGACTAGGACAGCATAGGCCATGAGTGTCGGCAAGCAAGTGCAATGCTGTGTAGGCAAAATACACATCTTATTCGAGAAAGGTAGATTCCATGAGGATTTATAGTGGCAGCACAAAAAATGCAGACCAGGCACATTGTGGGAGCACCTAGTTGGAACAGATATAGGGGGGAATCAGAGATGCGCGACAAGTGCAAGTAGCTGTTTTGCGTCAAATATACCAGTCTATGAGCATGCAAGAAATGATTAGCTCATGATAGGCATAGGGGACATCAACAAAAAATGCAAAACCAAGGCCGTTTAGAAACACTAACAATTCAAGGAACTACGAAGTGGCGACCCCATGAATGATTTTTGAAAAAATCAAAATGCAAACTCTGGGCCCAAACTCCTGCAAACGTGATAGTTAGGTGGTGTAGGAAGGTCATTACTGGTCATCAACAAATTATAGCGAGAAGGAATGCGGAGCTGGTCTGAGTAGGGCTTTTTATCATATATGGGGGTAAGTAGCGCGCCGTTTGGGAGGGGTAGGGGGAAGCTGTGATTTGTTTTGCCTGATTCATATTGATTCATCAGTCTGGTGGCTTCTTGTGGGCTGGTCCGCCCCAGCCCCCTCCTGCTATTGCTAGCTGGGGGGGGAGGAAGTGGGGGGGTGGGTTAGACATGGTCTGAAATATTTAGAAAGCTGTATTGGTCTAACTTCAAAACACTGTCATGTTTATCCAATATGATGGTGAGATTTGTGTCATTAGTGTTGAGAGGTGAGTAGGATAGGTCAAAGTGAATTTGGGGAAGTATAAGGGAAGAGAAGCTTTTGTCTACCAAGGTCACTGAACAATTAAACACAAGGAAAGGTTTAGGGGCTAATCCTATATATAACAAGCAAGTGTGCTTCCTGTGGTCCGGTGTGTGTGTCCTGCAGTTCCGAACGCACCACCCTCTTTTTGTGTCTACTTTGGTGCATTCGATTCCTCAAGCTGCTGCACGTTTTTTGTCTCCGTTCCTCCAGGCACTGTACACAGAGTGCATTGACCAATTGCGACAACTGCCCCGCCGCGCTCCGTCTCATCCCCTTCAGGTCCTTTCGTGCAGGAAAGGCCATTTGACGGGGCGGCATAACTTATCTTTGGGGCCGTAAGTCCGCTCCGTCATGCGAACCTTCAGTACACACCGTTGATTATGTGCATGCACGCAGACCGCCGTTGATTAGCGCGAGGCGCGCGATAGGTTGTCATGGTAACTTGTTAGAGCGCCAGATTGAGTAGGCGCCATGCACGTGAAAGCGTTGTCAATGGTAAACGGGGTTTAGGGGGGGACGCTAGGATGGGAATGCTGGCACAGTCCCTCTATTTCCAGGTAGATAGCGTACAGTTACAGAGACGAGACCTCTTTAGAGAACAACGCCTAAAGGAAAAGGACATTAGTTTATGGGGGCTTAGGAAAACAGTCGATGGGCAAGGAGTGGCCGGTCAAGGGGAAAATGGCCCTCACAAGTGTAGGACAAGGGGCTTAGAGGTAAAAACAGTCCCTTCAAGTGTAATATGGACAGGGGCTGAAGGGAAAAAAAGGAAGTCCCTTCAAGAAATATGGACAGGGGCTGAAGGGAAAAAAAAGTCTCTTCAAAAGTGTAAATGGCCACAAGGGGCTGTAGGTAAAGCAACTCCCTTCAAATGTATGGACATGGGCTGAGGGAAAAAGGCCCTCAAAGAGTTGGCCAAAGAGGGCGGAAGGAACCAAAGAGTCTCGTTCCAAGTGTGTATGGTGACAGGGGCGGAGGGGGGGGAAAAGGTCCCTCCAAAGTGTATGGACAAGGGCGAGGGGAAAGGAGGTTCCCTTGCAGGGAGTGCATGGTAATTTGAGGTAGTATGATAGGTAAGAGTTGACTTTGGATAGTCAGCGGGTTAGGCTTTATTATTTGCGTCCAAGTGCATGGAAACATAATGTGGAGGCTGACAAAATTAATTGTAGGCGAAAGCTATGATACATGCAAGTGGCATTCGTGGTTTTCCGGGTGTGTGTGTCTGCTCCATATTTACCAGGGTGCTTTGTTGCTACTTGGTGGGGATTTCTCGTGTCTAGTCCTCGGTGGCTGTGGCTGCAGTTGTTTGCCATCCATTGCAAGTACAAGTGCATTGGACATGCCGAAAAATACCAAAAACCAAGGCCCACAGGCCCCCCGCCGCTTCTACCCCTTCATTTCCTTTCGTGGGCAGGTCAAGAGCGATGAGTAAGATCGTTTACACTTTACTGTGCGCATAAGGGACTTGTTTTGGCTGACTGTCCAGTCCCGGACCTCATGGTAAACAACGCGCCGTTTGCCATTAGTCCGCCTATCCCGAAAACCGACGGCCTGTGATATTGGCGCGTAGGGCGCGGATGGAGTCGTTGGTGGTCAGGTAACGGTTTGTTAACAGGGAGATATAACCTTGATGGGGGCTGCACAGGCCCGTGCTTAATGAGTGGAATGGCCAGAGGAAATCAGCTAAACAGGGTTAAAAGAAGACCAGCCATCTTATTAGGAAAACAAGCAGAGACACACTACAGGGAAAGAGACAGTTAGCTTATGGAGGGCTGAGGGAAAACAGTTCACGATCCAAGTGGTTGGGACAGAGGCTGGAGGGAAAAGGAAGCAGTCCGGCTCCACGTGTAGAATGAACAGTTGGCGGTAGGGACAAGGCCAGAAAAGAAACAAACAAAACGAAGGCAGGGGTGCCCTCCTTCACGCACTGTTATCTTGAGCAAGCTGAGGGCGAGGGAGTACCATCTCGGTCTATAGGAAAAGTAGGGAAAAGTCCCTGCAAAAGAATGTGTAGAACCGGGGGGGCTGGAAGAGAAAAGGGCCCTCCCAAAGAGTATAGACAGAAAAAGGCGAAGGGTAAGAGGCCCCTTCAAAGTGGGAGAGACAAGAAAGGAAAAAAACGGTAGGCTCGAAGGAAAAAAAAAAGAAAGGAAAGTCCCTTCAAAGGGATGGCAAAAAGGCTAGGGGGGGGGCAAAAGGCAAAAGATCACCTCCAAAGTGTACAAGGACAGGGACTGAGATCACAAAAAAAAAAAGTCACCTTCGAAGTGTATAGGACATCAGGCTAGGGGAAAGGGCCCGCATTCCACGTTATGCCGGGCTGAGGAGGAAAAGGTTCCGCTCCAGGAGGGGATGGACAAATGTGACTAGAGGCAAAGGATCCCTCCAAAGGTTCACAAATGACAAGGGGCCGAGGGGAAAAGTCCCTTGAAAGTATTGACAAGGGCCGGAGGGGTGACAGGTCCCTCCAAAGTGTATGGAGGCACGGGGTGACTAGATGGAAACTGTCCCTCCAAATGGTATGGACAGGGGCGAGGGAAAAGGCCCTCAAAGGAATGGACGGGGCGGGGGGGAACAAAATCCGCGGCACAGTTTATGACAAAGGCTGAGTTGGAAAAGGGTCCCGTCCAAGTGGAGGACAGGGGCGAGGGAAAAAAAGTTAAGGGTCGCACATTCAAAAAGTGTAGGGACAGAGGGCTGAGGAAAAGGAAGGTCCTTTCCAAACGTGGAATGGAAAGGGGCTAGGGGAAAATTCCCTTCCTCCAAAGTGTATGGACAAATGAACTGGACAATAGAGCGAAAGGGACGATGGGAACAGGTAACCCTCCAATGCATGACAAGGGCGAGGGAAAAAGGATCCCCTTTAAAGTATATGGACAGGGCGGAAAGGTCCTCCAAAGGTAATGGACAGGGGCTGAGTGGAAAATGTCCCTTAAGTGTAATGACAGAGGGCTGGGGGAAAAGTCCCTCCCCGTGTATGGACAAGGTGCAGGAGGAAATGTCTTCAAAGGTAAGTAACAGAGGCTGAGGGGAAGGTCCCTCCAAAGTGGTGGACAGGGGCTGAGGGAAAAAAGTCCCCCAAGTTAATGGACTGGGGGCCTGAGGAAAGGTCCCCTCCAAGTGCTATGGAAGGGCTGAGGGGAAAAAAAGTTCCCCCAAAGTGGTAAATGGACAGGGCTGGAGGGGAAAGGGTCCCGCCAAGTGTCTTGACAGGGTCTGAGGTAAAAACAAGGTCCCTCCAAGTGTATGGACAGGGGGGCCTGAAGGGAAAGGTCCCCTCCAAAGTGTTGTGACAGGGCCTGAGGGGAAAAACAGTCCTTCCAAGTGGTAATGGAGCAGTGTGCTGAGGGGAAGAGTCCCTCCAGCGATTTATGGGCCATGAGAGTGCTGATTTGGGACAGACTGAGTCCCTCGCAAAGTGTGTGTCGTTGTGCAGGCGGGAGCTGGAGCCTGAGGGAGGGAGAGGTCCCTTGCAAAGTGTAATAGACAGCGGCTGAGGAAAAGGGGGGGGTCCCCGCAAATGGTTTGGACAGGGCTGGAGGAAGGGAAGTGTTCGTCTCCAGAGATATACTGAGGGCATGGCGAGGAAAAAAAGTCCCGCCAAAGTTTGATGGACAGGGCTTGGAAGGGAAAAGGTCCCCTAAAGGTATGTAGCAGGTGCTGCAGGTGGGGAAAAAAGTCCCTTCAAAAGGTGTATGGCCAATTGCTGGGAAAGTCCCTCCAGCAGTGTAGATTGGTAGCAGATGCTGAGGAAAGGTCCCTCCAAGGTTTATGGACCGGTAGGGGCATAGGGGAAAAGGTCCCTTCAAATTGTATAGACGGGATAGCTGGAGAGGGGAACAGGTGCCCGCCAAAAGTTGGTTAAGGGCCAGGTGCTTTCAAGGATAAGCAAAAGGTGCGGGCTTCAAATGGTATGAGGCGGAATGGAACAGGGCCGCTTCGCTAGATAGTGGTAGTGTGAGGCAGGCTGAGGGAAGAAAAAAGGTCACGTTCAAACAGGGTGTGGATGGACATGGGGGGTGGGTAGAGAGATGGGTGTCCGGCGTCCGAGTGTATTGGGGGACAGGGGGCTGAGGGACAGGTCCCGTCAAAGTATGACAGGGCTAGGGGGGTAAAAAATAGTCGCTTCACAAGTGTTCGGACAGGTTGCGGAGTGGGGAAAAAAAGTCCCCTTCAAATTGTATGGACAAGGTCGGTGGTAGGGGGAAAAGTCCTCCAAATTGTGTAGGGGTTGGACAGGAGAGGGCGTGGGGGGGATGGAAGAGAAAAATGTTCCCTTGCAAAAGGTGTATGAGCAAGGGGCTATGGGGAAAATGTCGCCTCCAACGGTGTGTATGGTACAGGGGCTGAGGGAAATTGGTCCCTCCAAGAGTGTGGAGATGGACTAGGGGCGGTGGTGAGGGGTGGGAAACACATGAGCCCTACCCCAAAGGGAGGGACGGCTGGAGTGGAAAAGTTGCCGGCTTTAAAGTGTGAATGACGAGGGCTTGAGGGGAAAAGTGGTCCCTTCCTGAAGTTGGTATGTGACAGGAGGGCCTGGGAGGGGTTGAAAGGTCCCCAAAGTGTAAATGGTACAGGGTCTGAGGGAAAGGTCCCTTGCAAAAGTGTACTGGACAGGGCGAGGAAAATAAAATCCCTCCAAAGTGATATGGACAGGGGCTGGAGTGGAAAAGGGTCCCTTCAAAGTGGTAGGGACGGAAGGGGCTGAGGGGAAAGGGGCCGCGTCCTGCGGGATGTTAATTGTGCGCAGTGGGAAGGCTTGGGGCGAAAAGAGGTCCCATCCAAAGGTGTATGGCAGGTCGGTGAGTTAAAGGTCCCTTCAAAGTTATGGACAGGTGCTTGTGATGAGAAACCGTCCCTCCAAAGTGTATGGGGACAGGGGCTAGGGAAAAAAAAGTCCCTTCAAGAGTGTAGGCCAAGTGACGAAGGGAAGAAGGTCCCTCCAACCGTGTATGGACAGGCTGATGGAAATGGGTCGCCTCGCCAGTGGGTCTTACGAGGTTGGAACGGTGACTGAGGGAAAGGTCCCCCAAGGAGTGTATGGGAACAAGTGCTGAGGAAAATTCCCTTTAAAGAAAAAGTGGGTGATGGGACAGGTCTGTAGGTGAAAAAGGTCCCTTCAATGATGTTATGTGACAGAGTGCTGAGGGGAAAGGTCCGCTCCAAAGTTGGATGGACAGTGCGTGTGATGGGGTGGAAATTTGTCCCTTTAAGGAAGTGTAATGACTGCTGAGGGGAACAGGTCCCTTCAAAGTGTTGGACAGAGGCTGAGAGGGGGAAAGGTCCCTCACAAGAGTGTATGGACAGGGGCTGAGGGTAACGGTCCCTTCAAGTGTAGTAAAGGGGAAAACATGCGGGCAGGCTGAGGGGAAAAGACGTCCTCCAAAAGTGTACTGGGAAGTTGCGGAGGGTAAAAGGTTCCCTTCAAGGTGGTAATGGAAGGGCTGAGGGGACAAGGTCCCTCCAAAGTGTCTGGTACGAGGGGGCTGGGGGGACAAAAGGTCCTTCCAAGTGTATGGAGCAGGAGTGGGTCTGTGTGAGGTGGGACAAGGTCCCGTTCACAGTGTAGACGGTAGGTGAGCTGGATGGGTAAATTGTGCCCGTCCAGAATTGGTATGGATAGGGGCTGAGGTGGAAAAAAAATCCTCAAGTGTTGATGGACAGGGGCTGGGGGGAAAAGGTCCTCTCAAAGTGTATTGACATGTGCTTAGTGGAAAACAAGTCCGCTTAAAGATATGGACACAGGGCTGAGTTGAAAAGGTTCCCTGCCAAATGTATGGACAGAGGGGACTGAGGGAAAAAAGAAGGTCCCTTCGGAGATTGGGTCAGGTGGAGGGGCGAGGGGGTGCTGAGGGAAAACTGGTCCCTCCAAAGTGTATGGACAGGGGATGTAGTAAAGGTAACCTTTAAAGTGTATGGCCAGGGGCTGAGGGGAAAAAAGGTCCCTTCAAAAATTGTCGTGGGGACAGGGGCTATGTGGTGTAAAGTGAGTCCCTACCAAGTGTATGTGACCGGGGCTGAGGGGAAAAAGTCCCTTCAAAGAGTAGTCCCAGGGTCTTATGTGAAAATGTCTCCAAAGTGTAGTGGACCGAGGGGGCGGGAGGGGGGAAAGGTCCCTTCCAAATAGTAGGTGTATGGACAATGGGCGAGGTGAAAAGGTACCCTTTAAAGGGGAAAGTGTATGGACAGGGTCTGGAGGTGAAAAAAGTCCCCTTCAATTAATGGACAGGGGCTGAGGGGAAAAGTTCCCTCCAAAGTGTAAATGGGGCAGGGTGCTGAGGGGAAAAATTCCCTTCAAGAAGATGGGACAGGTCTGGAAGGTGAGAAGTGTCCCTCCAAAGTGTAGGGGTGACCGGGCTGATGACAAAAAAGTCGCTTCAAATGTATGTGTGGGGGAGGCAGGGCTAGGTGGGAAAAGGGGGGGTCCCTCCAGGAGAGTGGTATGGACGGAGGGCTTAGGGGGAGAATGGGGGTGGTCGCTCTGGTCAATGTTGTTATGACGGGCTGAGGGGGAAAGGTCCCTCCAAGTTAAGACAGGGTGCTGGAGGAGGAAAAGGGGGCCCTTCAAAAGGATGGGTATGGTGAGGCAGGGGGCTGAGTGATGGAAAAGTCCTTGCCGACAGTGTAGTGAGGAGGGGGCGAGGGAAAAAAAAGTCCCGTTCAAAGTGTCTGGAACAGGGCTGAAAGGGTAAGGTCCCTTCAAATTGTAATGGACAGAGCGAGGGAAAAAGGTCCTCCAAAGTGTATGACAGGGGGGCCTGAGGGGGAAAGGTACCCTTCAAAAGTGTATGGACAGGGGCTATGGTAGGAAAAGAAGTGCCCTCCAAAGTGTAGGACGGGTTGCTGCGGGGAAAGGGTCCTCAATTGGATGGCCCATTGGTGCTGGGGGGGAAAAAGGTCCCGTCCCAAGGAGTATGACGGGGCTGAGGTGAAAGGGTCCTTCAAAGTTTATGGACGAGGCTGAGGGAAAAGGTCCCGTCCAAACAGTTTATGACCGGGGGCTGTAGGGAAAAAAAAGTCCCTTCAAAGTTTATGGACAGGGGCTGGAGGGGGAAAAGGTCCCTCCACAGTGATGGACAGGGCTGAGGGTCAAAAAAGTCCCGTTCAAAGAGTATGGACAGGGCTGAGGTGAAAAGGTCCCTCCAAAAGTGTATGGACAGTGGGGTCTGAGGTCAAAAAGTCCCATTCAAGTGTGGGACAGGGGGGCAGGTGCTGAGGGAAAAGGTGCCCCTCCAAATTTATTTGCGAGAAGGAAGAAAGGGATGGATTACTAAGAGTGAAAACAAGGTCCAATTGTTGTAGTGATAAAGTGAAACCACAAGAGAAAAGTTGCTGGAGGGGGAAAAAAGTCTCGCTTCGGAAAATGAATAATGTACAAGAGGCCGGGAGGGGAAAGGGAATCCCTCCAAAATGGGAATGTGTGTAAGGGGGGCACAGAGTTGCTTAATTGATGAGGCATGTTCCACTCAAGGGTTAAATGATTCGCAGGGCTAGGGGGAATTTACCCTCCCCAGGTGATATGGACAGGGCTGCGGGATAACAAAGTCTGCGCGTGACTTCAAAAGTGTAATGGACAGTGAGAAAAAAAAATGAAAAAGCCCCTCCGGGTGTAAGACCAAAAAGGGCTTGGGGGAAAGTGTCAACCAATCAAAATAGGGGTGAAACAAAAGGCTAGAAAAAGGGAAAAGAGCCCATACCAAAGTGTAGGAAAGACAGGGCTGAGGGGAAGAAAGTCCTTCCAAGGGTGTGTGGACAGGGGCTGAGGGAAAAGGTCCTTTCAAAGTGTCTGGCAGGGGCTGAGAAACAAAGTCCCGTCAAAGTGTATGGACAGGGGCTGGGGAAGTCCCTTCACAGTGTAAGGACAACTGAGGGGAAAAAGGTCCCGCCACAGTGTATGGACAGGCTGAGGGGAAAAGTCCCTCAAATGTATGGACCGGGGCTGAGGGGAAAAGTCCTCCAAAGTGTAGGACAGGGGCGAGGGGAAAGGTCCCTTCAAAGTGTAATGGACAAGGGGCTGGAGGGGAACAGGTCCCCTTCAAGTGTATGGAACGGGGCTGAGGGAAAGGTCCCTCCAATGTATGGACAGGGGCTGAGGGAAAAAAGTCCCTCAAAGTGATGGACAGGGGCTAGGGAAAAAGGTCCCTCCAAATGTATGGACAGGGCTCGGGAAAAAAGTCCCTTCAAAAGATGGACAGAGTGGCTGAGGTGAAAAGGTCCCCTCAAAGTGTATCGGACAGGGCTGAGGGAAAAATAAGTCCGTCAAAGTGTATGGACAGGGTGGAGGGGAAAAAGTCCGCTCCCAGTGTATGGACAAGGGCTGAGTGAAAAGGTACCTTTAAAGGTATGACAGGGGCTGAGGGGAAAAAAGTCCCTTCACGTGTAGCGGACAGTGGCTTGAGTGGGAACAGGTCCCTCCAAAGTGTATGGACTGGGCTAGGGGAAAAAGTTCCCTTCAAGAGTATGGACAAAGGGGCTGAGTGAAAATGTCCCTCCAAATTGTAAAAGGACAAGGGGCTGAGGAAAAAAAAAAGATTGCTTCAAGTGTATGGTACAATGGGTAAGGGAAAGGTCCCTCCAAAGTGTTGGACAGGGGCTGAAAGGGGAAAAAGGTCCCTTCAAAGTGTATTAACAGTGCTGAGGGGAAAAGGTCCCTCCAAAGTGTATGGACCAAGGGGCTGAGGGAAAAGGTCCCTTCCAAGTGTATGGACAAGGGGCTGAGGGGAAAAGGTCCTTCCAAAGTGTATGGACAGGGGCTGAGGGAAAAAAAAGAAAGTCCCTCATTCCAAAGTGTAATGGACAGGGCTGAGGGGAAAAGGTCCCTCCAAGTTTTTGACAGGACTGAGGGGAAAAAGGTCCCATTCAAGTGTATGGACATGGGCTGAGGTAAAAGGTCCCTTTTACAGTATATGGACGGGGCGGAGGGACAAAAAAAAATCCCTTCAATTGTAATGGACGGGCTGAGGGAAAGGTTCCCTCCCAAGTGTAGGACAAGGGTGAGGTGAAAAGGTCCCTTCATCAACGTGTTCTGGCAAGGGGCCTGAGGGGGAAAAAAGTCCCTTCAAATTGTAGGCCGGGCTGAGTGAAAAGTCCTCCAAGTGTATTGACAGGGCTGACGTAAAAAAAGTACCTTCAAAGTGTATGGCCGGGCTGAGGGGAAAATTGCCCTCCAAAGTGTATTGACAGGGCCTGAGAGAAAAGGTCCCTCCAAAGTGTAGGACAGGGGCCTGAGGTGAAAAGGTCCCCTTCAAAGTGTAATGACAGGGACGGGAGGGGAAAAGGTCCCTCAAAGTGGTATGACAGGGGCTGAGGGAAAATCCCCAAAGTGTAAGGGAACAGGGCTGAGGGGAAAAAGGTCCCTTCAATTGTATGAACAGGGCTGATGGGAAAAGGTCCCTCCAAGTGTATGTAGAGGGGCTGAGTGAAAAGGTCCCTCCAAGTGGTATGGACAAAAAGGGGCTGAGGGAAAAAAAAGTCCCTTGCAAAGTGTAATGGACATGGGCCTGAGGGAAAAGGTCCCTCCCAAGTGTATGACAGGGCTGATGGACAAAATTCCCTTAAAAGACGACATGGACATGGGCTGAGGTGAAAAGGTCCCTCCAATGTTATGGACAGGGGGCTGAGGGAAAAAAAAGAAAGTTCGCCTTCAACGTGTTTGACACGGTCTGAATGGGAAAAAGTTCCCTCCCAAAGTTTATGGACAGTGGGCTGAGGTGGAAAGGTACCTTTAAAGTGTGGGAAAGGGCTGAGGTGAAAAAAGTCCCCTCAAAGTGTACGGACATGGGCTGAGGGGAAAAGGTCCCTCCAAAGTGATGGACATGGGCTGAGGGAAAAATCCCTTCAAAGAGTATGGCCAGGGCCTGATGGGGAAAATGTCCCTCCAAATGTATGGACATGGCTGAGGAAAAAAAAAAGTTGCGTCAAAGTGTATGGACAGTGGCTAGGGGACAAGGTCCCTCCACAAGGTGTATGGAAGGGCGGAGGGTAAAAGTCCCTTCAAATGTAGAACTGGCTGAGGGGGAAAAGGTCCCTCCAAAGTGTATGTGAATCGGGGCTGGAGGGGAGAAAGGTCCCTTCAAAGTGTATGGACAAGGGGCTGAGGGAAAAGGGTCCTTCCAAATTGTATGGACAAGGGGCTGATGGAAAAAAAGTCCCTCAAAGTTGTATGGACAGGGCTGCTGGGAAAAGGCCCTCCAAAGTGTATATTGGACAGGGACTGAGGGGAACAGGTCCCCTCAAGTGTATGGACAGGGGCTGAAGATGTGAAAAGGTCCCTTAAAGTAAATGGACCGGGGCGAGGGAAAAAAAAGTCCCCTCAAAGTGTCTGGACAGGGGCTAGGGAAAAGTTCCCTCCAAATGTGTTGGACAAGGCTGAGGGAAAAGGTCCCTTCAGATTGTATGGACAGGGCTGAGGGGAAAACAGCCCTTCCAAGTGTTAGGACAGGGGCTGAGGGGAAAGGTCCCTCCAACAGTGTAATGGAAACAGGTGTGACGGAAAAAAGTAACCTTCAAAGTGTATGGACGGGCTGAGGGGAAGGTCCCATCCAATGTATGTGACATGGCCCTGAGGAAAATGTTCCCTCGCAAAGTGTATGGACAGGGCTGAGGTGAAAAGGTTCCCTCAAAGTGTAGGACACGTACTGAGGGACAAGGTCCCTCCAAATGTATGGACAGTGTCTGCGGTGAAAAGGTCCCTTCAAAGTGTATGACAGGGCTGATGGGAAAAGGTTCCCTCCAAAGTGTATGGAAGTGGCTGAGGGGAAAGTGCCCCTCCAAATTGTCTGGACAGGGCTGAGGCAAGAAAAAGTCCCTTCACAGTGTATTGGACAGGGGCTGAGGGGAAAAGGTCCCTCCAAAGTGTCTGGTACGGGCTGAGGGGATAAAAGTCCCTTATAGAGTTGGCAGGGGCTGTAGTTGAAAATGTCCCTCCAAGTGGTCATGGACAAGGGGCTGAGGGAAAAAAAAGTCCCTTCAAATGTAATGGACAGGGGCTGAGGGGAAAAGCCCGCCAAGTGTATGGACAGGGGGTGAGGTGAAAATGTACCATTTAAAGTGTATGGACAGGGGCTTGAAGGGGGAAAAAAGTCCCTTCAAAGTTTTGGAACAGGGCTTAGGGAAAAGGCCCAGCTCCAAAGTGGATGGACAGGGGCTGAGGGGAAAAAAGTCCCGTCAACGAGTATGGAACGGGGCTGAGTGAAATTTCCTCTCACAAGTGTATGGACAGTGGGCTAGGAAAAAAAAAAGTCGCTTCAAAGTGTAATGACAAGGGCTGAGGGGAAAAGGTCCCTCCAAGAAGTGCATGGACAGGGGTCTGAGGGAAAAGGTCCTTCAAAGTGTATGAAAGGGCTGGAGGAAAGGTCACTCCAAAGTGTTGGAAGGCTTATGGGAAACTGTCCCTTCAAATTGTATGGAACAAGGGGCTAGGGGAAAAGGTCCTTCCAATGTATTGGACGGGGCTGATGGAAAAAAAATCCCTTCAAAGTGTTGGACAGGCTGAGGGAAAAAGGTCCTTCAAATGTATGGACAGTGCTGAGGGGAAAAGGTTCCCTCCAAAGTGTATGGACAGGGCTTTAGGGGAAAAGGTCCCTTCCAGTGTATGGACAGGGGCTGAGGGGAAAAAAAGGTCCCTCCAAAGTGTAAGGGCCCAGGGGTCGGGGAGGGGAAAAGGTTCCCTCATCAAAGGGGAAGGATGGCAGGGGCCTGAGGGGAAAAGGTTCCCTCAAATGTGTATGGACCAGGGGCTGGGTGAAAAAAGTCCCTCCAAAAGTGTAAGGACAAGGGGCTGAGGGGAAAAGGTCCCTTCAAAGTGTATGGACAGGGGCTAGGGGAAAAGGTCCCTCCAAAGTGTATGGACAGGCTGAGGGAAAAAAAAGTCCCTCAAGTGTATGGACAGGGGCTGAGGGGAAAAAGGGTCCCTCCAAAGTGTATGGCAGGGCTGAGGGGAAAAAGTTCCCTTCAAAGAGTTGGACAGGGTCTGAGGTGAAAAGGTCCTCGCAAAGTTATGGACAAATGGGCTGAGGGAAAAAAGTCCTTCAAAGTTTGTGTACGGGCTGAGGGGAAAGGTCCCTCCAAAGTGTCATGGACGGCCTGAGGAGAAAAGGTCCCTCCAAAGTGTATGGACAGGGCTGAGGTGAAAAGGTCCCCTTTCAAAGTGTTGGACAGGGACTGCGGGGAAAAGGGTCCCCTCCAAAGTGTATGGACAAGGGCTGAGGGGAAAAGGTCCCTTACATTTTTCAAAGTGGTAGAATGAACAGGGGCTGAGGGAAAGTCCCTCCAACGTGTATGGAGAGGGCTGAGGGTAAAAGGGCCCTTCAATTGTATGGCCAGGGTGAGTGAAAAGGTTACCTTAACGTGTATGGACAGTGGCTGAGGGGGAAAAAAGTCCCTTCAAAGGGTATGGACAGGGGCTGAGGGTAAAAGGTCCCTCCAAAGTGTTTGACATGGCTGGGGGAAAAAAGTAAGTCCCTTCCAAGAGTAATGGACAGGGGCTGAGGTGAAAATGTCCCCTCCACAGTGTCATGGACAGGGGCTGAGGGAAAAAAAAAGATCGCTTCAAAGTGTATGGACACCAGGCTGAGGGGAAAAGGTCCCTCCCAAAGTGTAATGGTACAGGGGCTGAGGGTAAAAGGTCCCTTCAAAGTATGAACATTGGCTGAGGGAAAAGGTCCCTCCAAATTGTACGGAGATGGGCTGAGGGGAAAAGGTCCTTCAAAAGTGTGGGACAGGGGCTGAGGTAACAATGGTACCTTTAAAGTGTATGGACAGGGCTGAGGGGGAAAAAAGTCCCTTCAAAGTGTATGGACAGGGGCTGAGGGGAAAAGGGGTCCCTCCAAGTGTATGGACATGGGCTGAGGGGGAAAAAAAGTCCCTCAAAGAGTTAATGGAGAGGGGCTGAGGTGAAAATGTCCTCCCAGTGATATGGACAGGCTGAGGGAAAAAAAAAAAGTCGCTTCAAAAGTGTATGGCACAAGGGGCTGAGGGAAAGGGTCCCTCCCAAAGTTGTATGGACAGGGCTGAGGGGAAAGGTCCCTTCAAAGTGGTAGAACAGGGCTGCGAGGGAACGGTCCCTCCAAAGTGTATTGACAGGGTCTGAGGAAAAATGTCCCTTCAAGTGTATGGACCAGGGGCTGAGGGGAAAAGGTCCTCCAAAGTGTATGGACAGGGCTGAGGAAAAAACAGGCCCTTCAAGTCTCAGGACAGGGGCTGATGGGGAAAGGTCCTCCACGTGTATGGACAGGGAATAGGGAAAGGTCCCTTCATTGTATGGACAAGGGGCTGAGGGAAAAGGTCCTTTACAGTATATGGACATGGGGGTCTTAGGAAAAAAACAAGTCCCCCCTTCAAAGGTAATGGACAGGGTCTGATGGAAATGTCCCTCCAAAGTGTAATGGACAGGGGCTGAGTGAAAGGTCCCTTCAAAGTGTATGGACAGGGGCTGAGGGTGGACAAATTCCCTTCAAACGTGGTTGACAAGGGCTGGAGGGGAAAGGTCCTCCAAAGTGTAGGACAGTTCTGAGGAAACAAAAGTCACTTCAGAACAAGTGTATGGACTTGGGCTGAGGGGAAAAGGTCCCTCCAAAGTGTTATGGACCGGGCTGAGGAGAAAAGGTCCCCTCCAAAGTGTATGGACAGGGCTGAGGTGAAAAGGTCCCTTTCAAAAGTGTTGGACACAGGGACTGAGGGGAAAGGTCCCTCCAAAGTGTATGGACAGTGGGCTGAGGGGAAAAGGTCCCTTCAAAGTGTATGAACATGGGCTGAGGGAAAAAGGTCCCTCCAAGTGTTATGGAGAGGGGCTGAGGGGAAAAGGTCCCTTCAAAGTGTATGGACAAGGGCTGAGGGGAAAAAAATTCCCTCAAAGGTATGGACATGGGCTGGAGGGGAAAAAAAGTCCCTCCAGTTTATGGACAGGGGCGAGGGGAAAGTCCCTCCAAGTGTATGGACATGGGGCCTGAGGAAAAAAAAAGTCCCTTCAAAGTGTATTGACAGGAGCGATGGGACAAGTCCCTCCAAAGTGTAATGACATGGACTGAGGGGAAAAGGTCCCTCCAAGTGTATGGGATCCGGGGCTGAGGGGAAAAGGTCCTTTTAAAGTTAATGGAAAAGCAGAAAAAAAAAAAGAAGAAAGAGGCTGAGGGGAAAGGGTCCCTCCAAAGGATATGGACAGGTGCTCGGGAAAAGGTCCCTCCAAAGTGTAAATGGACATTGGCTGATGAAAAGGTCCCTTCAAAGTGTATGGACATGGCGAGGGGAAAGGTCCCTCCAAAGTGTATGGACCGGGGCTGAGGGGAAAAGGTCCCTCCAAAGTGTTAATGACATGCTGAGGGGAAATTCCCTCCAAAGTGTATGGACAAGGGGCTGAAGGGGAAAAGGTTCCCTTCAAAGTGTATGGACAGGGCTGAGGGGAAAGGTCCCTCCAAAGTGCTATGGACAGGGGCTGAGGGGAAAGGTCCCTACCAAATTGTATGGACAGGGCTGAGGGGAAAAGGTCCCTTCAAAAGTGTATGGACAGGGTCTGAGGGAAAAGGTCCCTCCAAAGTGTATGGCCAGGGGCTTCTGGGAAAAAAGTCCCTTCCAAAGAGTATGGACAGGGCTGAGGTGAAGGTCCCCTCAAATTGTATGGAACAGGGGCTGAGGAAAAGAAAAGTCCCTTCAAGTGTAATTGACAAGGGTCTGAGGTGAAAAAGGGTCCCTCCAAAGTGTATGGACAATGGGCTGAGGGGAAAAGGTCCCCTTCAAATTGTATTGACAGGGGCTGAGGGAAAAAAAGTCCCATCAAGTATGGACAGGGCTGAGGTGGAAAATGTCCCTCAAAAGTTAATGGACAGGGGCTGAGGGAAAAAAGTCCTTCAAAGAGTTGGAACAGTGAGGGGCTGAGTGAAAAGTCCCTCAAAATGTATGGACAGGGGCGGATGGAAAAAAAAGTCCCTTTAAAGGTAATGGACAAGGGCGGAGGGGAAAAGGTCCTTCCAAAGTTGTAAATGGACATGGGCTGAGGGAAAAGGTCCTTCAAAGTGTATGGCAGAGGGGCTGAGGGGAAAAAAAGTCCCTTCAAAGTGTATGGACAGGGGCTAGGGAAAAAAAGTCCCGCAAATTGTATGGACAGGGTCTGAGGGGAAAAGGTCCTTTCCAAAGTGTATGGACAGGCTGAAGGGAAAAAAAAGTCCCTTCCAAAAAGTGTATGGAGCAAGGGGCGAGGGGAAAAGGTCCTCCAAAAGTATATGTACATGGTGCTTAGGGAAAAGACCCTCCAAGTGTATTGAAATTTTATTTCATATTTTAGAATGAAAATAAATGTTTTCAGACACATGTATCTAGCGCCCTTTGTATGTACGGGCTTAACGTCTAGGTATACTATATATTACAAGAAATTTAGTAGTGTTGCGAGTAAGTTTTTTTTTGGGGAAAAACAATAAACAGTTAAAAAAAATGAAAAATGACAATACCTGGGTCAGGGAGTTTTAATCCTACCGTCTCACTAAGTTTCTGGTGAGGAGCGCCCGTGCTAAGAAAACTAGATTCTTTTCAGTCTTCCTCCCTGTGCTTCAGCACTATTTTTAATACAGGAAAGTCCGGACACTGAACCTTGGCCTTTTGAAAACTGTATCTTCTGCTGGTGTTGGTCCTTTGAAATGCTCTGAGCTAGAAATCTCTTTTCCTTCGGCACCTTCTTCCCAACCAATCATTATTTTCTTAAATGAATAAAAGCTCACTTAGTCCCATACAACAATGTCCCCAATAGAGCACATTCACACACATATGTGTCTCTCCTCTCCTCCCTCTTTTCTGTAAACTGCTTGGTGAATTAGTGAAATCAAACCTGTGGTACTAGAGGTCAGCTCCACAATCCACCTTCAGCTGGGTAAAATCTCCAGCTATATATGCTGTACTACACATGCTCTGTAGTGCTGAACCGATCAAAACAAGGAGTTGCAGCCTTGCTTCCTAAGTGGACTCCCATCATGTGACAGCACAGAATCCAACAAGTGCAATGCATTAAAAGTCAAAATAGAAATCTATGCAAAATGATGATGTCATGGTGATGTCATAGTGACAGCACAAAAAAATGCACCCAGAAACATTTAAACACTGTTAACAAATATAAGATAAGAAGTCACAACAAGTGCAATGCATTTTTGAGTTAAAATACAAATCTATGCAAAATGATGATGTCAGTGACATCACAAAAAAATTCACCCAGAAACATTTAAACACTATTAACAGAGATAGAATAAGAAGTCCCAACAAGTGCAATGCATTTTTTATTTAAAATTCATATCTATGCAAAATGATAATGTTATGATGATGTCATAGTGACATCATTAAAAATGCACCCAGAAACATTTAAATACTATTAAGAGATATAGAATAAGAAGTCGCGACATACGAAAAATGCACCCAGAAACATTTAAACGCTATTAACAGCTGTAGAATAAGAAGTCGCACCAAGTGCAATGCATTTTTTGAGTCAAAATACAAATTTAGGCAAATGATGATGTCATGATGATGTCATAGTGACATCACAAAAATGCACCCAGAAACATGTAAACACTATTAACAGTTGAGAATAAGAAGTTGCACCAAGTAAAATGCATTTTTTTAAAAATGTATTTATGACTGAAAAACTGACATTTTAAAGATTTAGGTATGGTTACCATGGAAAGAACGAAGTGTGTAGTGGTGCAAAGGTGTACCGGTAGGAGTGTACAGCAGCACTTTGGTTCCAAACTAAGACACATCTTTGCATGTATTGAACTGCTGCTGTATACACTACTGATATTCCTTTACATACACACTTCCGTTTCCATGGTAACGTTACCTAACTAAGCTAAAAACTCATCCTACCACCTAACCCAATGGTGCCGTTTCCATGGCAACGGTACCTATAGGGTCCATAGAGTAGGTTGGGGAAATCCGAAGGCAGATATGAGATAACGTAAAAGTGCCCCGGCATACCCTATAGATTTCTATAGGGGGTGCAGGTGGGTCCCCTATAGAAATCTATAGGGTATGTCGGGGCACTTTTACGTCATCTCATATCTGCCTTCAGATTTCCCACCATAGACTCTATGGACCCTATAGGTACCGTTGCCATGGAAACGGCACTGCACGATTGATGGTGGGATGCATCAGTAAGTGTGTGGTACCTGGTTTGTATAGTTTAAAAGAATTGGTTATGTATTTATGACAGAAACTGACATTTTAAAGATTTAGGTATGGTTACCATGGAAACGGAAGTGTGTGTGGGTGCAAAGGTGTATCGGTAGGAGTGTACAGCAGCACTTTGGTTGCAAACTAAGACACATCTTTGCATGTATTAAACTGCTGCTGTATACGCCTACTGATATTCCTTTACATTACACACTTCCGTTTCTGGTAGCGTTACCTAACTCAGCTAAAAACTCATCCTACCACCCAACCCGTTTCCATGGCAACGGTACCTATAGGGTCCATAGAGTCGGTGGTGGGAAATCCGAAGGCAGATATGAGATAACGTAAAAGTGCCCCGGCATACCCTATAGATTTCTATAGGGGGTGCAGGTGGGGTCCCCTATAGAAATCTATAGGGTATGTCGGGGCGCTTTTACGTCATCTCATATCTGCCTTCGGATTTCCCACCACAAACTGTATGGACCCTATAGGTACCTTGCCATGGAAACGGCACTGCACGGTAGGTGGTGGGATGCATCAGTAAGTGTGTGTGTACCTGTGTTTGCAGTTTTAAAGGGTATTGGCTGTGCATTTATGACTGAAAAACTGACATTTAAGGATTTAGGTAGGTTACCATGGAAACGGAAGTGTGTGAGTGGGTGCAAAGGTGTTTCAGTAGGAGTGTACAGCAGCACTTTGGTTCCAAAGTAAGAAAATTATGATGTCATAGTGACATCGCAAAAAAAAAATACGCCCAGAAAATTTTAAACACTAAAAATGCGCCCAGAAAATTTTAAACACTACTAACAGTTGTAGATAAGAAGTTGCAACAGTTTTTGAGTCAAAATACAAATTTATGCAAAATGATGATGTCATGATGATGTCATAGTGACATCACAAAAAAATGCACCAGAAACATTTAAACACTATTAACAGATATAGAATAAAAAGTTGCAACAAGTGCAATGCATTTTTTATTTAAAATTTATATCTATGCAAAATGATGATGTCATGATGATGTCATAGTGACTTAAAAATGTATTTATGACTGAAAAACTGACATTTTAAAGATTTAGGTATGGTTACCATGGAAACGGAAGTGTGTAGTGGGTGCAAAGGTGTACGGTAGGAGTGTACAGCAGCACTTTGGTTCCAAACTAAGACACATCTTTGCATGTATTGAACTGCTGCTGTATACACATACTGATATTCCTTACATTACACACTTCCGTTTCCATGGTAACGTTACCTAACTAACTAAAAAATCATCTACCACCTAACCCAATGGTGCCGTTTCCATGGCAACGGTACCTATAGGGTCCATAGAGTAGGTGGTGGGAATCCGAAGGCAGATATGAGATAACGTAAAAGTGCCCCGGCATACCTATAGATTTCTATAGGGGGTGCAGGTGGGTC
The DNA here is from genome assembly GCA_019447015.1 of Hymenochirus boettgeri. NCBI lineage: Eukaryota > Metazoa > Chordata > Amphibia > Anura > Pipidae > Hymenochirus > Hymenochirus boettgeri. Next base: position 102,470 of record JAACNH010000560.1, read on the forward strand.
CCCTATAGAAATCTATAGGGTATGTCGGGGCACTTTACGTCATCTCATATCTGCCTTCAGATTTCCCACCATAGACTCTATGGACCCTATAGGTACCGTTGCCATGGAAACGCACTGCACGATTGATGGTGGGATGCATCAGTAAGTGTGTGTGTACCTGTGTTTGCATAGTTTAAAAGGAATTGGTTATGTATTTATGACTGAAAAACTGACATTTTAAAGATTTAGGTATGGTTACCATGGAAACGGAAGTGTGTAGTGGGTGCAAAGGTGTATCGGTAGGAGTGTACAGCAGCACTTTGGTTGCAAACTAAGACCACTTTGCATGTATTAAACTGCTGCTGTATACGCCTACTGATATTCCTTTACATTACACACTTCCGTTTCTGGTAGCATTACCTAACTCAGCTAAAAACTCATCCTACCACCCAACCCGTTTCCATGGCAACGGTACTTATAGGGTCCATAGAGTCGGTGGTGGGAAATCCGAAGGCAGATATGAGATAACGTAAAAGTGCCCCGGATACCCATAGATTTCTAAGGGGGTGCAGGTGGGTCCCCTATAGAAATATAGGGTATGTCGGGGCGCTTTTACGTCATCTCATATCTGCCTTCGGATTTCCCACCACAAACTGTATGGACCCTATAGGTACCGTTGCCATGGAAACGGACTGCACGGTAGGTGGTGGGATGCATCAGTAAGTGTGTGTGTACCTGTGTTTGCAGTTTTAAAGGGTATTGGCTGTGCATTTATGACTGAAAAACTGACATTTTAAGGATTTAGGTATGGTTACCATGGAAACGGAAGTGTGTAGTGGGTGCAAAGGTGTTTCAGTAGGAGTGTACAGCAGCACTTTGGTTCCAAAGTAAGAAAATTATGATGTCATAGTGACATCGCAAAAAAAAAAATCGCCCAGAAAAATTTAAACACTAAAAATGCGCCCAGAAAATTTTAAACACTACTAACAGTTGTAGAATAAGAGTTGCAGCAAGTGCAATGCATTTTTGAGTCAAAATACAAATTTATGCAAAATGATGATGTCATGATGATGTCATAGTGACAATCACAAAAAATGCAACAGAAACATGTAAACACTATTAACAGTTGTAGAATAAGAAGTTGCACCAAGTGCAATGCATTTTTTGTATCAAAATACAAATTTAGGCAAAATGATGATGTCATGATGATGTCATAGTGACATTAGAAAAAATGCACCCAGAAACATTTAAACGCTATTAACAGCTGTAGAATAAGAAGTCACACCAAGTGCAATACATTTTTTGAGTCAAAATACAAATTTAGGCAAAAGATGATGTCATGATGATGTCATAGTGACATTAGAAAAAATGCACCCAGAAACATTTAAACGCAATTAACAGCTGTAGAATAAGAAGTCGCACCGTCGCAACAAGTGCAATGCATTTTTGAGTCAAAATACAAATCTATGCAAAATTATGATGTCATGATGATGTTATAGTGACATCACAAAAAAATGCACCCAGGCACATTTAAACACTATTAACAGATATAGAATAAGAAGTCACAAAAAGTGCAATGCATTTTTGAGTTAAAATACAAATCTATGCAAAATTATGATGTCATGGTGATGTCATAGTGACATCACAAAAAATGCACCCAGAAACATTTAAACACTATTAACAGATATAGAATAAGAAGTCACAACAAGTGCAATGCCATTTTTGAGTTAAAATACAAATCTATGCAAAATGATGATGTGATGACGATGTCATAGTGACATCATAAAAAATTCACCCAGACACATTTAAACACTATTAACAGTTAAAGAAGAAGTCACACCAAGTGCTATGCATTTTTGAGTCAAAATACAAATCTATGCAAAATCATGATGTCATGACGATGTCATAGTGACATCACAAAAAAATGCACCCAGAAACATGTAAACACTATTAACAGTTGTAGAATAAGAAGTTGCACCAAGTAAAATGCATTTTTTTAAAAATGTATTTATGACTGAAAAACTGACATTTTAAAGATTTAGTATGGTTACCATGGAAACGGAAGTGTGTGTAGGGGTGCAAAGGTGTATCGGTAGGAGTGTACAGCAGCACTTTGGTTCCAAACTAAGACACATCTTTTCATGTATTGAACTGCTGCTGTATACACATACTGATATTCCTTACATTACACACTTCCGTTCCATGGTAACGTTACCTAACTCAGCTAAAAAATCATCCTACCACCTAACCCATGGTGCCGTTTCCATGGCAACGGTACCTATAGGGTCCATAGAGTAGGTGGTGGGAAATCCGAAGGCAGATATGAGATAACGTAAAAGTGCCCCGGCATACCCATAGATTTCTATAGGGGGTGCAGGTGGGTCCCCTATAGAAATCTATAGGGTATGTCGGGGCACTTTACGTCATCTCATATCTGCCTTCAGATTTCCCACCATAGACTCTATGGACCCTATAGGTACCGTTGCCATGGAAACGGCACTGCACGATTGATGGTGGGATGCATCAGTAAGTGTGTGTGTACCTGTGTTTGCTAGTTTAAAAGGAATTGGTTATGTATTTATGAACGAAAAACTGACATTTTAAAGATTTAGGTATGGTTACCATGGAAACAGAAGTGTGTGGTGGGTGCAAAGGTGTATCGGTAGGAGTGTACAGCAGCACTTTGGTGCAAACTAAGACACATCTTTGCATGTATTAAACTGCTGCTGATACGCCTACGATATTCCTTACATTACACACTTCCGGTTCTGGTAGCGTTACCTAACTCAGCTAAAAACTCATCCTACCACCCAACCCGTTTCCATGGCAACGGTACCTATAGGGTCCATAGAGTCGGTGGTGGGAAATCCGAAGGCAGATATGAGATAACGTAAAAGTGCCCCGGCATACCCTATAGATTTCTATAGGGGGTGCAGGTGGGTCCCCTATAGAAATCTATAGGGTATGTCGGGGCGCTTTTACGTCATCTCATATCTGCCTTCGGATTTCCCACCACAAACTGTATGGACCCTATAGGTACCGTTGCCATGGAAACGGCACTGCACGGTAGGTGGTGGGATGCATCAGTAAGTGTTGTGTACCGTGTTTGCAGTTTTAAAGGGTATTGGCTGTGCATTTATGACTGAAAAACTGACATTTAAGGATTTAGGTATGGTTACCATGGAAACGGAAGTGTGTAGTGTGGGTGCAAAGGTGTTTCAGTAGGAGTGTACAGCAGCACTTTGGTTCCAAAGTAAGAAAATATGATGTCATAGTGACATCGCAAAAAAAAAATACGCCCAGAAAATTTTAAACACTAAAAATGCGCCCAGAAAATTTAAACACTACTAACAGTTGTAGAATAAGAAGTTGCAGCAAGTGCAATGCATTTTTGAGTCAAAATACAAATTTATGCAAAATGATAATGTCATGATGATGTCATAGTGACATCACACAAAAATGCACCCAGAAACATTTAAACACTATTAACAGATATAGAATAAGAAGTCACAACAAGTGCAATGCATTTTTGAGTTAAAATACAAATCTATGCAAAATGATGTCATGATGATGTCATAGTGACATCACAAAAAATGCACCCAGAAACATTTAAACACTATTAACAGAAATATAATAACAAGTTGCAAGTGCAATGCATTTTTGAGTTAAAATACAAATCTATGCAAAATGATGATGTCATGATGATGTCATAGTGACATCACAAAAAAATGCACCCAGAAACATTTAAACACTATTAACAGATATAGAATAAGAAGTCGCACCAAGTGCAATGCATTTTAGAGTCAAAATTCAAATCTATACAAAATGATGTCATGGTGATGTCATAGTGACATCACAAAAAAATGCACCCAAAACATTAAACGCTATTAAACAGCTGTAGAATAAGAAGTCGCACCAGTGCAATGCATTTTTTGAGTCAAAATACAAATTTCAGGCCAAATGATGATAGTTACATCACAAAAAAGGCACCAGAACATGTAACCACTATTAACAGTTGTAGAATAAGAAGTTGCAACCAAGTAAATGTCATTTTTTTAAAATGTTTTATGACTGAAAACTGACATTTTAAGATTTAGTTATGGTTACCATGGAACGAAGTGTGTAGTGGGTGCAAAGGTGTACCGTAGGAGTGTACAGCAGCACTTTGGTTCCAAACTAAGCACATCTTTGCATGTATTGAACGGCTGCTGTATACACCTACGATATTCCTTTACATTACACCCTTCCGTTTCCATGGTAACTTACCTAACTAAGCAAAACTCATCCTACCACCTAACCCAATGGTGCCGTTCCATGGCACGGTACCTATAGGGTCCATAGATTAGTTGGGGGGAAATCCGAAGGCAGATAGAGATAACGTAAAAGTGCCCCGGCCTACCCTATAGATTTCTATAGGGGTGCAGGTGGGTCCCCCTATAGAAATCTAAGGGTATGTCGGGCACTTTTACGTCATCTCAATCTGCCTTCAGATTTCCCACCATAGACCTATGGACCCTATAGGTACCGTTGCCATGGAAACGGCACTGCACGATTGATGGTGGGATGCATCAGTAATGTGTGTGTACCTGTGTTTGCATAGTTTAAAAGGAATTGGTTATGTATTATATGACGAAAAACTGACATTTTAAGATTTAGGTATGGTTACCATGGACAGAAGTGTGTGGTGGGTGCAAGGTGTATCGGTAGGAGTGTACACAGCACTTTGGTTGCAAACTAAGACACATCTTTGCATGTATTAAACTGCTGCTGTATACGCCTACTGATATTCCTTTACATTCACACTTCCGTTTCTGGTAGCGTTACCTAACTCAGCTAAAAACTCATCCTACCACCCCCCGTTTCCATGGCAACGGTACCTATAGGGTCCATAGAGTCGGTGGTGGGAAATCCAAGGCAGATATGAGATAACGTAAAAGTGCCCCGGCATACCTATATATTTCTATAGGGGTGCAGTGGGTCCCCTATAGAATCTATAGGGTATGTCGGGCCTTTTACGTCATCTCATATCTGCCTTCGGATTTCCCACCACAAACTGTATGGACCCTATAGGTACCGTTGCCATGGAAACGGCACTGCACGGTAGGTGGTGGGATGCATCAGTAAGTGTGTGTGTACCTGTGTTTGCAGTTTTAAAGGGTATTGGCTGTGCATTTATGACTGAAAAACTGACATAAAGGATTTAGGTATGGTTACCATGGAAACGGAAGTGTGTAGTGGGTGCAAGGTGTTTCAGTAGGAGTGTACAGCAGCACTTTGGTTCCAAAGTAAGAAAATGATGATGTCATAGTGACATCGCAAAAAAAAATACGCCCAGAAATTTTAAACACTAAAAACGCCCAGAAATTTTAAACAACTACTAACAGTTGTAGAATAAGAAGTTGCAGCAAGTGCAATGCATTTTTGAGTCAAAATACAAATTTATGCAAAATGATGATGTCATGATGATGTCATAGTGACATCACAAAAAATGCACCCAGACATTAAAACACTATTAACAGTTGTAGAATAAGAAGTTGCACCAAGTGCAATGCATTTTTTGTATCAAAATACAAATTTAGGCAAAATGATGATGTCATGATGATGTCATAGTGACATTACGAAAAAATGCACCCAGAAACATTAAACGCTATTAACAGCTGTAGATAGAAGTCACACCAAGTGCAATACATTTTTTGAGTCAAAATCAAATTTAGGCAAAATGATGATGTCATGATGATGTCATAGTGACATTACGAAAAAATGCACCCAGAAACATTTAAACGCAATTAACAGCTGTAGAATAAGAAGTCGCACCAAGTGCAATGCATTTTTTGAGTCAAAATACAAATTTAGGCAAAATGATGATGTCATAAGATGTCATAGTGACATTACGAAAAAATGCACCCAGAAACATTTAAACGCTATTAACAGCTGTAGAATAGAAGTCACACCAAATGCAATACATTTTTTGAGTCAAAATCCAAATTTAGGCAAAATGATGATGTCATGATGATGTCATAATGACATCACAAAAAATGCACCCAGAAACATTAAAAAACGCTATTAACAGCTGTAGAATAAGAAGTCGCACCAAGTGCAATGCATTTTTGAGTCAAAATACAAATTTAGGCAAAATGATGATGTCATGATGATGTCATAGTGACATCACAAAAAATCACCCAGAAACATTTAAACGCTATTAACAGCTGTAGAATAAGAAGTCGCACCAAGTGCAATGCATTTTTTGAGTCAAAATACAAATTTAGGCAAAATGATGATGTCATGATGATCACAAAAAAATGCACCCAGAAACATGTAACACTATTAACAGTTGTAGAATAGAAATTGCACCAAGTAAAATGCATTTTTTTAAAAATGTATTTATGACTGAAAAACTGACATTTTAAAGATTTAGGTATGGTTACCATGGAAACGGAAGTGTGAAGTGGGTGCAAAGGTGTACCGGTAGGAGTGTACAGCAGCACTTTGGTTCCAAACTAAGACACATCTTTGCATGTATTGAACTGCTGCTGTATACACCTACTGATATTCCTTTACATTACCACACTCCGTTCCATGGTAACGTTACCTAACTAAGCTAAAAACTCATCCTACCCACCTACCCCATGGGCCGTTCCATGGCAACGGTACCTATAGGGTCCATAGATTAGTGTGTGGAAATCCGAAGGCAGATATGAGATAACGTAAAAGTGCCCCGGCATACCCTATAGATTTCTATAGGGGGTGCAGGTGGGTCCCCTATAGAAATCTATAGGGTATGTCGGGGCACTTTTACGTCATCTCATATCTGCCTTCAGATTTCCCACCATAGACTCTATGGACCCTAATAGGTACCGTTGCCATGGAAACGGCACTGCACGATTGATGTGGGATGCATCATTAATGTGTTGTGTACCTGTGTTTGCATATTTAAAAGGAATTGGTTATGTATTATGAACGAAAAACTGACATTTTAAAGATTTAGGTATGGTTACCATGGAAACAGAAGTGTTGGTGGGTGCAAGGTGTATCGGTAGGAGTGTACAGCAGCACTTTGGTTGCAAACTAAGACACATCTTTGCATGTATTAAACTGCTGCTGTATACGCCTACTGATATTCCTTTACTTACACACTTCCGTTTCTGGTAGCGTTACCTAACTCAGCTAAAAACTCATCCTACACCCAACCCTTTTTCCATGGCAACGTACCTTAGGGTCCATAGAGTCGGTGTGGGAAATCCGAAGGCAGATATGAGATAACGTAAAAGTGCCCCGGCATACCCTATAGATTTCTATGGGGGTGCAGGTGGGTCCCCTATAGAAATCTATAGGGTATGTCGGGGCGCTTTTACGTCATCTCATATCTGCCTTCGGATTTCCCACCACAAACTGTATGGACCCTATAGGTACCGTTGCCATGGAAACGGCACTGCACGGTAGGTGGTGGGATGCATCAGTAAGTGTGTGTGGGTACCTGTGTTTGCAGTTTAAAGGGTATTGGCTGTGCATTTATGACTGAAAAACTGACATTTTAAGGATTTAGTATGGTTACCATGGAAACGGAAGTGTGTGTGGTGCAAAGGTGTTTCAGTAGAGTGTCACAGCACTTTGGTTCCAAATTAGAAAATTAGGATGTCATAGTGACATCGCAAAAAAAAAAACGCCAGAATTTTAAACACTAAAAATGCCCCAGAAAATTTTAAACACTACTAACAGTTGTGAATAAGAAGTTGCAAGTGCAATGCATTTTTTGAGTCAAATACAATTTATGCAAAATGATGATGTCATGATGATGTCTAGTGACATCACAAAAAAATGCACCCAGAAACATGTAAACACTATTAACAGTTGTAGAATAAGAGTTGCACCAATGCAATGCTTTTTTGTATCAAATAACAAATTTAGAGCAAATGATGATGTCATGATGATGTCATAGTGACATTCAGCAAAAAATGCACCCAGAACATTTAAACGCTATTAACAGCTGTAGAATAAGAGTCACACCAAGTGCAATACATTTTTGAGTCAAAATACAAATTTAGGCAAAATGATGATGTCATGATGTTCATAGTGACATTCCAAAAAATGCACCCAGAAACATTTAAAACGCACTTAACAGCTGTAGAATAAGAAGTCGCACCAAGTGCAATGCATTTTTTGAGTCAAAATACAAATTTAGGGCAAAATGATGATGTCATGATGATGTCATATGACATTACGAAAAAATGCACCCAGAAACATTAAACGCTATTAACAGCTGTAGAATAGAAGTCACACCAATGCAATACATTTTTGAGTCAAAATACAAATTTAGGCAAAATGATGATGTCATGATGATGTCATATGACATCCAAAAAAATGCACCCGAAACATTTAAAAACGCTATTAACAGCTGTGAAAGAAGTCGCACCAAGTGCAATGCATTTTTTGAGTCAAAATACAAATTTAGGCAAAATGATGATGTCATGATGATGTCATAGTGACATCACAAAAAAATGCACCCAGAAACATTTAAAACGCTATAACAGCTGTAGAATAAGAAGTCGCACCAAGTGCAATGCATTTTTTGAGTCAAAATACAAATTTAGGCAAAATGATGATGTCATGATGATGTCATAGTGACATTACGAAAAAATGCACCCAGAAACATTTAAACACGCTATAACAGCTGTAGAATAAGAAGTCCACCAAGTGCAATACATTTTTTGAGTCAAAATCCAAATTTAGGCAAAATGATGATGTCATGATGATGTCATAGTGACATCTCGAAAAAATGCACCCAAAACATTAAACAATAACAGCTACAGCTGTAGAATAAGAAGTCGCACCAAGTGCAATGCATTTTTTGAGTCAAATAACAATTTAGGCAAAATGATGATTGTCATGATGATGTCATAGTGACATTACAAAAAATGCACCCAGAAACATTTAAACGCTATTAACAGCTGTAGAATAGAAGTCCACCAATGCATACTTTTTTGAGTCAAAATACAAATTTAGGCAAAATGATGATGTCATGATGATGTCATATGACATCACAAAAAAATGCACCAGAAACATTTAAACGCTATTAACAGCTGTAGAATAAGAAGTCGCACCAAGTGCAATGCATTTTTTGAGTCAAAATACAAATTTTAGGCAAAATGATGATGTCATGATGATGTCATAGTGACATACAAAAAATGCACCCAGAAACATTTAAACGCTATTAACGCTGTAGAAATAAGAAGTCGCACCAAGTGCAATGCATTTTTTGAGTCAAAATACAAATTAGGCAAAGATGATGTCATGATGATGTCTAGTTGACACACAAAAAAATGCACCCAGAAACATGTAAACCTATTAACAGTTGTAGAATAGAAGTTGCACCAAGTAAAATCATTTTTTTTAAAATGTATTTATGACTGAAAAAACTGACATTTTAAAGATTTAGATAGGTTTACCTGGAAACGGAAGGTGTATGGTGCAAAGGTGTACCGGTAGGAGTGTACAGCAGCACTTTGGTTCCAAACTAAGACACATCTTTGCATGTAGAACTGCTGCTGTATACACTACTGATATTCCTTTACATTACACACTTCCGTTTCCATGGTAACGTTACCTAACTAAGCTAAAAACTCATCCTACCACCTAACCCAATGGTGCCGTTTCCATGGCAACGGTACCTATAGGGTCCATAGATTAGGTGGTGGAAATCCGAAGGCAGATATGAGATAACGTAAAAGTGCCCCGGCATACCTATAGATTTCTATAGGGGGTGCAGTGGGTCCCCTATAAATCTACGGGTATGTCGGGGCACTTTTACGTCATCTCAATCTGCCTTCAGATTTCCCACCATAGACTCTATGGACCCTATAGGTACCGTTGCCAGGAACGGCACTGCACGATTGATGGTGGGATGCATCAGTAAGTGTGTGTGTACCTGTGTTTGCATAGTTTAAAAGGAATTGGTTATGTATTTATGACTGAAAAACTGACATTTTAAAGATTTAGGTATGGTTACCATGGAAACGGAAGTGTGTAGTGGGTGCAAAGGTGTTTGGTTGCAAACTAAGACACATCTTTGCATGTATTAAACTGCTGCTGTATACGCCTACTGATATTCCTTTACATTACACTTCCGTTTCTGGTAGCGTTACCTAACTCAGCTAAAAACTCATCCTACCACCCAACCCGTTTCCATGGCAACGGTACCTATAGGGTCCATAGAGTCGGTGGTGGGAAATCCGAAGGCAGATATGAGATAACGTAAAAGTGCCCCGGCATACCCTATAGATTTCTATAGGGGGTGCAGGTGGGTCCCCTATAGAAATCTATAGGGTATGTCGGGGCGCTTTTACGTCATCTCATATCTGCCTTCGGATTTCCCCCACAAACTGTATGGACCCTATAGGTACCGTTGCCATGGAAACGGCACTGCACGGTAGTGGTGGGATGCATCAGTAAGTGTGTGTGGTACCTGTGTTGCAGTTTAAAAGGGTATTGGCTGTGCATTTATGACGAAAAACTGACATTTTAAGGATTTAGGTATGTTTACCATGGAAACGGAATGTGTGCATGTTATTTGGGGTGCCAAAGTTGGTCTGTTGTTCAGAGGAGTGTCATCATGCATCCTCTCCCGTCCTGTTGTGTGCTCCTATCGTTCCCCATCATCAAACCTTTCTAGACATGTCTATTGGTTCTAGTCTGTACACACTATGTCAAAAAAAAATACGTTCATGAAAATTTAACAAACATTAAAATATGCGCCCAGAAACATATTTTGATAATCACTGATATAGTTGTAGAATCAAGACAGTGCGCATTATATGCAAGGCAATGCCATTTTGTTGAGTCCAAATCATTAGCAAATGTTTGTTGATGTGCTAAGATGATTCACAAAAAAATGCACCCAGAAACATGTAAACACTATTAACAGTTGTAGAAATAGAAGTTCACACCAAGTGCAATCTTTTTTGATCAAAATACAATTTAGGCAAATGATGATGTCATGATGAGGTCATAGTGACATTACGAAAAAATGCACCCAGAAACATTTAAAGCAATTAACAAGCTGTAGAATAAAGTCGCACCAATGCAATCATTTTGAGTCAAAATACAAATTTAGGCAAAATGATGATGTCATGATGATGTCATAGTGACATTACGAAAAAATGCACCCAGAAACATTTAAACCCTATTAACAGCTGTAGAATAAGAAGTCACACCAAGTGCAATACATTTTTTGAGTCAAAATACAAATTTAGGCAAAATGATGATGTCATGATGATGTCATATGACATCACAAAAAATGCACCCAGAAACATTTAAACGCTATAACAGCTGTAGAATAAGAAGTCGCACCAAGTGCAATGCATTTTTTGAGTCAAAATACAAATTTAGGCAAAATGATGATGTCATGATGATGTCATAGTGACATCACAAAAAAATGCACCCAGAAACATTTAAACGCTATTAACAGCTTAGAATAAGAAGTCGCACCAAGTGCAATGCATTTTTTGAGTCAAATACAAATTAGGCAAAATGATGATGTCATGATGATGTCATGTGACATCACAAAAAAATGCACCCAGAACATGTAAACCCTATAACAGTTGTAGAATAAGAAGTTGGCACCAAGTAAAATGCATTTTTTTTAAAAATGTATTTATTGACTGAAAAACATGACATTTTAAAGAGTAATAGGGTTACCATGGAAACGGAAGTGTGTAGTGGGTGCAAAGTGTACCGGTAGGAGTGTACAGCAGCACTTTGGTTCCAAACTAAGACACATCTTTGCTTTATTGAACTGCTGCTGTATACACCTACTGATATTCCTTTACATTACACACTTCCGTTTCCATGGTAACGTTACCTAACTAAGATAAAAACTCATCCTACCACCTAACCCATGGTGCCGTTTCCATGGCAACGGTACCTATAGGTCCATAGATTAGGTGGTGGGAAATCCGAAGGCAGATATGAGATAACGTAAAAGTGCCCCGGCATACCTTAGATTCTATAGGGGTGCAGGTGGGTCCCCTATAGAAATCTAAGGGTATGTCGGGGCACTTTTACGTCATCTCATATCTGCCTTCAGATTTCCCACCATAGACTCTATGGACCCTATAGGTACCGTTGCCATGGAAACGGCACTGCACGATTGATGGTGGGATGCATCAGTAAGTGTGTGTGTACCTGTTGTTGCATAGTTTAAAAGGAATTGGTTATGTATTTATGACTGAAAAACTGACATTTTAAAGATTTAGGTATGGTTCCATGGAAACGAAGTGTGTAGTGGGTGCAAAGGTGTATCGTAGGAGTGCCAGCAGCACTTTGGTTGCAAACTAAGACAACCTTTGCATGTATTAAACTGCTGCTGTATACGCCTACTGATATTCCTTTACATTACACACTTCCGTTTCTGGTAGCGTTACCTAACTCAGCTAAAACTCATCCTACCCACCCAACCCGTTTCCATGGCAACGGTACCTATAGGGTCCATAGAGTCGGTGGTGGGAAATCCGAAGGCAGATATGAGATACGTAAAAGTGCCCCGGCATACCCTATAGATTTCTATAGGGGGTGCAGGTGGTCCCCTATAGAAATCTATAGGGTATGTCGGGGCGCTTTTACTTCATCTCATACTGCCTTCGGATTTCCCACCACAAACTGTATGGACCCTAGAGTACCGTTGCCATGGAAACGGCACTGCACGGTAGTGTGTGGGATGCATCAGTAAGTGTGTGTGTCCTGTGTTTGCAGTTTTAAAGGGTATTGGCTGTGCATTTATGACTGAAAAACTGACATTTTAAGGATTTGGTATGGTTCCCATGGAAACGGAAGTGTGTATTGGGTGCAAAGGTGTTTCAGTAGGAGTGTACACAGCACTTGGTTCCAAAAGTAAGAAATTATGATTCTCGTGACATCCGCAAAAAAAAAATCCGCCCAAAAATTTTAAACACTAAAAATCCCCAGAAAATGTTAAACACTACTAACAGTTGTAGAATAAAGTTGCACAAGTGCAATGCATTTTTGATCAAATACAAATTTAGGCAAAATGATGATGTCATGATGATGTCATAGTGACATCACAAAAAAATGCACCCAGAAACATTTAAACGCTATTAAAAGCTGTAGAATAAGAAGTCACACCAGTGCAATACATTTTTTGAGTCAAAATACAAATTTAGGCAAAATGATGAGTCATGATGATGTCATAGTGACATTACGAAAAAATGCACCCAGAAACATTTTAAACGCAATTAACAGCTGTAGAATAAGAAGTCGCACCAAGTGCAATGCTTTTTGAGTCAAATACATTTAGGCAAAATGATGATGTCATGATGATGTCATAGTGACATTACGAAAAATGCACCAGAAACATTTAAACGCTTTAACAGCTGTGAATAAGAAGTCACACCAAATGCAATACATTTTTTGATCAAAATACAAATTTAGGCAAAATGATATGTCATGATGAGGTCATATGACATCACAAAAAAATGCACCCAGAACATTTAAACGCTATTAACAGCTGTAGAATAAGAAGTCGCACCAAGTGCAATGCATTTTTGAGTCAAAATAAAATTTAGGCAAAATGATGATGTCATGATGATGTCATAGTGACATCACAAAAAAATGCACCCAGAAACATTAAAACGCTATTAACAGCTGTAGAATAAGAAGTCGCACCAAGTGCAATGCATTTTTTGAGTCAAAATACAAATTTAGGCAAAATGATGATGTCATGATGATGTCATAGTGACATCACAAAAAAATGCACCCAGAAACATGTAAACACTATTAACAGTTGTGAGAAAGAAGTTGCACCAAGTAAAATGCATTTTTTTAAAAATGTATTTATGACTGAAAAACTGACATTTTAAAGATTTAGGTATGGTTACCATGGAAACGGAAGTGTGTAGTGGGTGCAAAGGTGTACCGTAGGAGTGTACAGCAGCACTTTGGTTCCAAACTAAGACACATCTTGCATGTATTGAACTGCTGCTGTATACACCTACTGATATTCCTTTACATTACACACTTCCGTTTCCATGGTAACGTTCCTAACTAAGCTAAAAACTCATCCTAACCACCTAACCCAATGGTGCCGTTTCCATGGCAACGGTACCTATAGGGTCCATAGAGTTAGGTGGTGGGAAATCCGAAGGCAGATATGAGATAACGTAAAAGTGCCCGGCTACCCTATAGATTTCTATAGGGGGTGCAGGTGGTCCCCTATAGAAATCTATAGGGTATGTCGGGGCACTTTTACGTCATCTCATATCTGCCTTAGATTTCCCACCATAGACTCTATGGACCCTATAGGTACCGTTGCCATGGAAACGCACTGCACGATTGATGGTGGATGCATCAGTAATGTGGTGTGTACCTGTGTTGCATAGTTTAAAGGAATTGGTTATGTATTTATGAACGAAAAACTGACATTTTAAAGATTTAGGTATGGTTACCATGGAAACAGAATGTGTTGTGGTGGCAAAGGTGTATCGGTAGGAGTGTCAGCAGCACTTTGGTTGCAAACTAAGACACATCTTTGCATGTATTAAACTGCTGCTGTATACGCCTACGATATTCCTTTACATTACACACTTCCGTTTCTGGTAGCTTACCTAACTCAGCTAAAAACTCATCCTACCACCCAACCCGTTTCCTCAGGGCAACGGTACCTATAGGGTCCATAAGTCGGTGGTGGGAATCCGAAGGCAGATATGAGATAACGTAAAAGGGCCCGGCAACCCTATAGATTCTATAGGGGGTGCAGGTGGGCCCCTATAGAAATCTATAGGGATGTCGGGGCTTTACGTCATCTCATATCTGCCTTCGGATTTCCCACCACAAACTGTATGGACCCTATAGGTACCGTTGCCAGTGAAACGGCACTGCACGGTAGTGGTGGGATGCATCAGTAAGTGTTTGTGTACCTGTGTTTGCAGTTTTAAAGGGTATTGGCTGTGCATTTAGACTGAAAAACTGACATTTTAGGATTTAGGTATGTTACCATGGAACGGAAGTGTGTAGTGGTGCAAAGTTGTTTCAGTAGGAGTGTACAGCAGCACTTTGGTCCAAGTAAGAAAATGATGATGTCATAGTGACATCGCAAAAAAAAAATACGCCCAGAAAATTTTAAAACTAAAAAGGCGCCCAGAAAATTTTAAACACTACTAACATTTGTAGAATAAGAAGTTGCGCAAGTGCAATGCATTTTTGAGTCAAAATACAAATTTATGCAAAATGATGATTGTCATGATGATGTCATAGTGACATCACAAAAAATGCACCCAGAAACATGTAAACACTATTAACAGTTGTAGAATAAGAGTTGCCCCAAGTGCATACATTTTTTGTATCAAAATACAAATTTAGGCAAAATGATATGTCATGATGATGTCATAGTGACATTACGAAAAAATGCACCCAGAAACATTTAAACGCTATTAACACTGTAGAATAAGAAGTCACACCAAGTGCAATACATTTTTTGAGTCAAAATACAAATTTAGGCAAAATGATGATGTCATGATGATGTCATAGTGACTTACGAAAAAATGCACCCAGAAACATTTAAACGCAATTAAACAGCTGTAGAATAAGAAGTCGCACCAAGTGCATGCATTTTTTGAGTCAAAATACAAATTTAGGCAAAATGATATGTCATGATGATGTCATAGTGACATCAAAAAATACACGCACAAAAACATTAAACGCTATTAACAGCTGTAGAATAGAAGTCGACACCAATGCAATACATTTTTTGAGTCAAAATACAAATTTAGGCAAAATGATGATGTCATGATGATGTCATAGTGACATCACAAAAAATGAACCCAGAAACATTTAAACGCTATTAACAGCTGTAGAAAAGAAGTCGCACCAAGTGAATGCATTTTTTGAGTCAATACAATATTAGGCAAAATGATGATGTCATGATGATTCATAGTGACATCACAAAAAAATGCACCAGCAAAACATTTAAACGCTATTAAACAGTGTAGAATAGAAGTCGCACCAAGTGCAATGCATTTTTTAGTCAAAATACAAATTTAGGCAAAATGATGATGTCATGATGATGTCATAGTGACATTACGAAAAAATGCACCCAGAACATTTAAACACGCATACAGTTGTAATAAGAAGTCACACAAGTGCAATACATTTTTTGGTCAAAATACAAATTTAGGCAAAATGTGAGGTCATATGAGGTCATAGTGACATTACGCAAAAATGCACCCAGAAACATTTAAACGCAATTAAACAGCTGTAGAATAAGAAGTCGCACCAAGTGCAATGCATTTTTTTGAGTCAAAATACAATTTAGGCAAAATGATGATGTCATGATGATGTCATAGTGACATTAACGAAAAAGCACCCAGAACTTAAACGCTATTAACAGCTGTAGAATAAGAAGTCACCAATGCAATACATTTTTGAGTCAATCCATTTAGGCAAAATGATGATGTCATGATGATGTCATATGACATCAGAAAAACAAATGCACCCAGAACATTTAAAACCTATTACGCTGTAGAATAAGAATTCGCACCAAGTGCAATGCATTTTTTGAGTCAAAATACAAATTTAGCAAAATGATGATGTCATGATGAGTCATAGTGACATCACAAAAAAATGCCCCCAGAAACATTTAAACGCTATTAACAGCTGTAGAATAGAAGTCGCACCAAGTGCAATGCATTTTTTGTAGTCAAATAACAATTTAGGCAAAATGATGATTGCATGATGATGTCATATTGACATTACGAAAAATGCACCCAAAACATTTAAAACCTATTAACAGCTGTAGAATAGAAGTCACCAAGTGCAATCATTTTTTGAGTCAAATACAATTTAGGCAAAATGAGGATGTCATGGATGTCATAGTGACATCACAAAAATGCACCCAGAAAACATTTAAACGAATTAACAGCTGTAGAATAAGAAGTCGCACCAAGTGCAATGCATTTTTTGGTCAAATACAATTTAGGCAAAATGATGATGTCATGATGAGGTCATAGTGACATTACGAAAAAATGCACCCAAAAATTTAAAACGCTATTACAGCTGTAGAATAAGAAGTCGCACAAGTGCAATGCATTTTTTGAGTCAAAATACAAATTTAGGCAAAATGATATGTCATGATGATGTCTAGTGCATCACAAAAAAATGCACCCAGAAACTTTAACCTTTAACAGCTGTAGAATAAGAAGTCGCACCAAGTGCAATGCATTTTTTGAGTCAAAATCAAATTTAGGCAAAATGATGATGTCATGATGATGTCATAGTGACAGACAAAAAAATGCACCCAGAAATTAAACCTATTACCAGCTGTAGAAATAAGAAGTCACACCAAGTGCAATACATTTTGAGTCAATACAAATTTAGGCAAAATGATGATGTCGATGATGTCAAGTGACATCACAAAAAATGCACCCAGAAACATTTAAACGCTATTAACAGCTGTAGAATAAGATCGCACCAAGTGAATGCATTTTTTGAGTCAAAATACAAATTTAGGCAAAATGATGATGTCATGATGAGTCATAGTGACATTACAAAAAAATGCACCCAGAAACATTTAAACGCTATTAACAGCTGTAGAATAAGAAGTCGCACCAAGTGCAATGCATTTTTTGAGTCAAAATACAAATTTAGGCAAAATGATGATGTCATGATGATGTCATATGACATTACGAAAAAATGCACCCAGAAACATTTAAACGCTATTACAGCTGTAGAATAAGAAGTCACCCCAAGTGCATATATTTTTGAGTCAAAATACAAATTTAGGCAAAATGAGATGTCATGATGATGTCATAGTGACATACGAAAAAATGCACCCAGAAACATTTAAACGCAATTAACAGCTGTAGAATAAGAGTCGCACCAAGTGCAATGCATTTTTTGAGTCAAAATACAAATTTAGGCAAAATGATGATGTCATGATGATGTCAATGGACACTACGAAAAAATGCACCCAGAACATTTAAACGCTATTAACAGCTGTAGAATAAGAAGTCCACCAATGCAATCATTTTTTGAGTCAAAATACAAATTTAGGCAAAATGATGATGTCATGATGATGTCATATGACATCACAAAAAAATGCACCCAGAAACATTTAAACGCTATTAACAGCTGTAGAATAAGAAGTCGCACCAAGTGCAATGCATTTTTTGAGTCAAATACAAATTTAGGCAAAATGATGATGTCATGATGATGTCATATTGACATCACAAAAAATGCACCCAGAAACATTTAAACGCTATTAACAGCTGTAAATAAGAAGTCGCACCAAGTGCTGCATTTTTTGAGTCAAAAACAATTTAGGCAAAATGATGATGTCATATGATGTCATAGTGACATCACAAAAAATGCACCCAGAACATGTAAACACTATTACAGTTGTAGAATAAAAGTTGCACCAATAAAATGCATTTTTTTAAAAAATGTATTTATTTATGACTGAAAAACTGACATTTTAAAGATTTAGGTATGGTTACCATGAAACGGAAGTGTGTAGTGGGTGCAAAGGTGTACGGTAGGAGTGTACAGCAGCACTTTGGTTCCAAACAGACACATCTTGCATGTTATTGAACTGCTGCTGTATACACCTACTGATATTCCTTTACATTACACTTCCGTTTCCATGGTAACGTTACCTAACTAAGCAAAAACTCATCCTACCAAACTAACCCAATGGTGCCGTTTCATGGCAACGTAACTATAGGTCATGAGTAGGTTGTGGGAATCGAAGTAAATCCGAAGGCAGATATGAGAATACTAAAAGTGCCCCGCATACACTATAGATTTCTATAGGGGGTCAGTGGGTCCCTATAAATCTATGGGTATGTCGGGGCACTTTTACGTACTCATATCTGCCTCAGATTTCCCACCATAGACTCTTTGACCCATAGGTACCGTTGCCATGGAAACGGACTGCACGATGGATGGTGGATGCATCATAAAGTTGTGTGTACCTGTGTTGCATAGTTTAAAGGAATTGGTTATGTATTTATGACTGAAAAACTGACATTTTAAAGATTTAGGTATGGTTACCATGGAAACGGAAGTGTGTAGTGGGTGCAAAGGTGTAGGTAGGAGTGTACAGCAGCACTTTGGTCAAACTAAGACACATCTTTCATGTATTGAACTGCTGCTGTATACACCTACTGATATTCCTTTACATTACACACTTCCGTTTCCATGGTAACGTTACCTAACTGCTAAAAACTCATCCTACCACCTAACCCATGGTGCCGTTTCCATGGCAACGGTACCTATAGGGTCCATAGAGTAGGTGGTGGGAAATCCGAAGGCAGATATGAGATAACGTAAAAGTGCCCCGGCATACCCTATAGATTTCTATAGGGGGTGCAGTGGGTCCCCTATAGAAATCTATAGGGTATGTCGGGGCACTTTTACGTCATCTCATATCTGCCTTCAGATTTCCCACCATAGACTCTATGGACCCTATAGGTACCGTTGCCATGGAAACGGCACTGCACGATTGATGGTGGGATGCATCTTAAGTGTGTGTGTACCTGTGTTTGCATAGTTTAAAAGAATTGGTTATGTATTTATGAACGAAATGACTTTAAAAGATTTAGGTATGGTTACCATGGAACAGAAGTGTGTGGTGGGTGCAAAGGTGTATCGTAGGAGTGTACAGCAGCACTTTGGTTGCAAACTAAGACACATCTTTGCATTTATTAAACTGCTGCTGTATACCCTACTGATATTCCTTTCATTACACACTTCCGTTTCTGGTAGCGTTACCTAACTCACAGCTAAAAACTCATCCTACCACCCACCCGTTTCCATGGCAACGGTACCTATAGGGTCCATAGAGTCGTGGGGGAAATCCGAAGGCAGATATGAGATAACGTAAAGTGCCCCGGCATACCCTATAGATTTCTATAGGGGGTGCAGGTGGGTCCCCTATAGATCTATAGGGTATGTCGGGGCGCTTTTACGTCATCTCATATCTGCCTTCGATTTCCACCACACTGTATGGACCCATAGGTACCGTTGCCATGGAAACGGCACTGCACGTTAGGTGGTGGATGCATCAGTAAGTTGTGTCCTGTGTTTTGCATTTTAAAGGGTATTGGCTGTGCATTTATGACTGAAAAACTGACATTTTAAGGATTGGTATGGTTACCATGAAACGGAAGTGTGTATGGGTGCAAAGGTGTTTCAGTAGGAGTGTCAGCAGCACTTTGGTTCCAAAGTAAAAAATTAATGATGTCATAGTGACATCGCAAAAAAAAAATACGCCAGAAAATTTAAACACTAAAAATGCGCCCAGAAAATTTTAAACCTACTAACATTTAGAATAAGAAGTTGCAGCAGTGCAATGCATTTTGAGATCAAAATACAAATTTTGCAAAATGATGATGTCATGATGATGTCATAGTGACATCAAAAAAAAATGCACCCAGAAACTGTAAACACTATTAACAGTTGTAGAATAAGAAGTTGCACCAAGTCAATGCATTTTTGTATCAAAATACAAATTTAGGCAAAATGATGATGTCATGATGATGTCATAGTGACATTACGAAAATGTCACCCAGAAACATTTAAACGCTATTAACAGCTGTAGAATAAGAAGTCACACCAGTGCAATACATTTTTTGAGTCAAAATACAAATTTAGGCAAAATGATGATGTCATGATGATGTCATAGTGATTACGAAAAATGCACCCAGAAACATTTAAACGCATTAACAGCTGTAGAATAAGAAGTCGCACCAAGTGCAATGCATTTTTTGAGTCAAAATACAAATTTAGCAAAATGATGATGTCATGAGTATGTCATAGTGACATTACGAAAAAATGCACCCAGAAACATTTAAACGCTATTAACAGCTGTAGAATAAGGTCACACCAATGCAATACTTTTTTTGAGTCAAAATACAAATTAGGCAAAATGATGATGTCATGATGATGTCATAAGGACATCACAAAAAAATGCACCCAGAAACATTTAAACGCTATTAACAGCTGTAGAATAAGAAGTCGCACCAAGTGCAATGCATTTTTTGAGTCAAAATAAATTTAGGCAAAATGATGATGTCATATGATTCATAGTGACATCACAAAAAATGCACCCAGAAACATTTAAACGCTAATACCTGTAGAATAAGAAAGTCGCACCAAGTGCAATGCATTTTTTGAGTCAAATACAAATTAGGCAAAATGATGATGTCATGATGATGTCAAGTGACATCACAAAAATGCCCCGAGAAACATTAAACACTATAACAGTGTGTAATAAGAAGTCACACCAGTGCAATCATTTTTGAGTCAAAATACAAATTTAAGGCAAAATATGATGTCATGATGATGCATAATGACATCACAAAAACATGCACCCAGAAACATTTAACGCTATTAACACGCTGTAGAATAAGAAGTCGCACCAAGTGAAAAATGAATGCATTTTTTATTCAAAATACAATGTAGGCAAATGTGATGTCATGATGATGTCATAGTGACTCACAAAAAATGCACCCAGAACATTTAAACGTATTAACCGTTTAGAATAAGAAGTGCACCAAGTGCAGCATTTTTTGAGTCAAATCAAATTTAGGCAAAATGATGATTTCATGATGATGTCATAGTGACATCACAAAAAATGCACCCAAAATTAAACGCTATAACATCTGTAGAATAAGAAGTCACACCAAGTGCAATACATTTTTGAGTCAAATACAAATGTAGGCAAATGATGATGTCATATGATTTCATAGTGACATTCACAAAAATGCACCCAAAACATTTAAAACGCTATTAACAGCTGTAAGAATAAAGTCGCACAAGTGCAATGATTTTTTGAGTCAAAATACAAATTTAGGCAAAATGATGATGTCAGATGATGTCATAGTGACATCACAAAAAAATGCACCAGAAACTTTAACGCTATTAACATCTGTAGAATAAGAAGTCGAGCAAGTGAAATGCATTTTTTGAGTCAAAATACAAATTTAGGCAAAATGATGATGTCATGATGATGTCATAGTGACATACGAAAAATGCACCCAGAAACATTTAACGCTATTAAACAGCTGTAGAAAAATAGGAGTCCACACCAATGTGCATATATTTTTGAGTCAAAATACAAATTTAGGCAAATGATGATGTCATGATGATGTCATAGTGACATTACGAAAAAATGCACCCGAAACATTTAAACGCATTAACAGCTGTAGAATAAAAGTCGCACCAGTGCAATGCATTTTTGAGTCAAATACAAATTTAGGCAGAAATGATGATGTCATGATGATGTCATAGTGACTAACGAAAAATGCACCCAGAAACATTTAAACGCTATTAACAGCTGTAGAATAAAAGTCACACACCAATTCAATCATTTTTTGAGTCAAAATACAAATTAGGCAAATGATGATGTCATGATGATGTCATATGACATCACAAAAAAATGCACCCGAAACATTAAACGCATTTACAGCTGTAGAATAAGAAGTCGCACCAAGTGCAATGCATTTTTTGAGTCAAAATACAAATTTAGGCAAATGATGATGTCATGATGAGGTCATAGTGACATCACAAAAATGCACCCAGAAACATTTAAACGCTATAAAGCTGTAGAATAAGAAGTCGCACCAAGTCAATGCATTTTTTGAGTCAAAATACAAATTTAGGCAAAATGATGATGTCATGATGATGTCATAGTGACATCACAAAAAAATCACCCAGAAACATGTAAACACTATTAACAGTTGTAGAATAAGAAGTTGCACAAGTAAAATGCATTTTTTTAAAAATGTATTTATGCTGAAAAACTGACATTTTAAAGATTTAGGTATGGTTACCATGGAACGGAAGTGTGTAGTGGGTGCAAAGGTGTACCGGTAGGAGTGTACAGCAGCACTTTGGTTCCAAACTAAGACACATCTTTGCATGTATTGAACTGCTGCTGTATACACCTACTGATATTCCTTTACATTACACACTCCGTTTCCATGGTACGTTACCTAACTAAGCTAAAAACTCATCCTACCACCTAACCCATGGTGCCGTTTCCATGGAACGGTACCTATAGGGTCCATGAGTAGGTGTGGGAAATCCGAAGGCAGATATGAGATAAGTAAAAGTGCCCCGCATACACTATAGATTTCTATAGGGGGTGCAGGTGGGTCCCATAGAAATCTATAGGGTATGTCGGGCACTTTTACGTCATCTCATATCTGCCTTCAGATTTCCCACCATGACTCTATGGACCCTATAGGTACCGTTGCCAGGAAACGGCACTGCACGATTGATGGTGGGATGCATCAGTAAGTGTGTGTGTACCTGTGTTTGCATAGTTTAAAAGGAATTGGTTATGTATTTATGACTGAAAAACTGACATTTTAAAGATTTAGGTATGGTTACCATGGAAACGGAAGTGTGTAGTGGGTGCAAAGGTGTACGCGTAGGAGTGTACAGCAGCACTTTGGTTCCAAACTAAGACACATCTTTGCATGTATTGAACTGCTGCTGTATACACCTACTGATATTCCTTACATTACACACTTCCGTTTCCATGGTAACGTTACCTAATCAGCTAAAACTCATCCTACCACCTAACCCATGGTCGTTTCCATGGCAACGGTACCTATAGGGTCCATAGAGTCGGTGGGGAAATCCGAAGGCAGATATGAGATAACGTAAAAGTGCCCCATCACCTATAGATTTCTATAGGGGGTGCAGGTGGGTCCCCTATAGAAATCTATAGGGTATGTCGGGGGCACTTTTACGTCATCTCATATCTGCCTTCAGATTTCCCACCATAGACTCTATGGACCCTATAGGTACCGTTGCCATGGAAACGGCACTGCACGATTGATGGTGGGATGCATCAGTAAGTGTGTGTGTACCTGTGTTTGCATAGTTTAAAGGAATTGGTTAGTATTTTATGAACGAAAAACTGACATTTAAAGATTTAGGTATGGTTACCATGAAAAGAAGTGTGTGGTGGGGCAAAGGGATCGTAGGAGTGTACAGCACACTTTGGTTGCAAACTAAGACACATCTTTGCATGTATTAACTGCTGCTGTATACGCCTACTGATATTCCTTTACATAACACACTTCCGTTCTGGTTAGGTTACCTACTCAGCTAAAAACTCATCCTACCACCCACCCGTTTCCATGCAACGGTACCTATAGGGCATAGAGTCGGTGGTGGGAAATCCGAAGGCAGATATGAGATAACGTAAAATCCCCGGCATAACCCTATGATTTCTATAGGGGTTGCAGGTGGGTCCCCTATAGAAATCTATAGGGTATGTCGGGGCGCTTTTTACGTCAATCTCATATCTGCTTCGGATTTCCCACCACAACTGTATGGACCCTATGGTACCTTGCATGGAAACGGCATGCACGGTATGTGTGGGATTCATCATAAGTGTGTGTGTACCTGTGTTTTGCAGTTTTTAAAAGGGTATGGCTGTGCATTTATGACTGAAAAACTGACTTTAAGATTTAGGTATGGTTACCATGGAAATGAGTGTGTATGGTGCAAGGTGTTCAGTAGAGTGTACAGCAGCACTTGGTTCAGTAAGAAAAATTTGATGTAATAGTGCATCGAAAAAAAAATACGCCCCAGAAATTTTAAACACTAAAATGCCCAGAAAATTTTAAACAAAACTACAGTTGTGAATAGAAGTGCAGCAAGTGCAATGCATTTTTGAGTCAAAATACAAATTGTAGCAAAATATGATGTCTGATGATGTCAAGTGAATCACAAAAATGCACCGAACATGTAAACACTATAACAGTTGTAGATAAGAATGACACAAGTGCAAGGCATTTTTTGTAAATCAAATACAAATTTAGGCAAAAATGATAGATGTCATAGATGATTCATAGTGACATTACAAAATGCACCCGAAACATTTAAACGCTATAACAGCTGTAGAATAAGAAGTCACACCAATTGCAATCATTTTTGAGTCAAAATACAATTTAGGCAAATGAGGATGTCATAATATGTCATAGTGACTACGAAAAATGCACCAGAACCTAAAACGCAATTAACACTGTAGAATAAGAAGTCCGACCAAGTGCAATGCATTTTTTGAGTCAAAATACAAATTTAGAACAAAATGATGATGTCATGATGATGTCTAGTGACATTACGAAAAAATGCACCAGAAACATTTAAACGCTATTAACAGCTGTAGAATAAGAAGTCACACACCAATGCAATACATTTTTTTGAGTCAAATACAAATTTTAGGCAAAATGATGATGTCATGATGATGTCCTAGTGACATTACAAAAAATGCACCCAGAAACATTAAAACGCTATTAACAGCTTAGAATAAGAAGTCCACAACAGTGGCAACATTTTTTGAGTCAAATACAAATTTAGGCAAATGATGATGTCATGATGATGTCATAGATGACATCACAAAAAATGCACCGCAGAACATTTAAACGCTATAACAGCTGTAGAATAAGAAGTCGCACCAAGTGCAATGCATTTTTTGAGTCAATACAATTGAGGCAAAATGATGATGTCATGATATTCATAGTGACATCACGAAAAAATGCCACCAGAAACATTTAAAACGCTTTACCACTGGTAGAATCAGAAGTCGCACCAGTGCAATAGCATTTTTTGAGTCAAATACAAATTTAGGCAAATGATATGTCATGATGATGTCATAGTGACTCACAAAAAATGACCCAGAAAACATTTAAAAAAAACGCTATTACAGCTGTAGAATAAGAAGGTGCACCCAAGTCAATCATTTTTTGAGTCAAAATACAAATTTAGGCAAAAGATGATGTCATGATGAGATGTCAGATTGACATCACAAAAAATGCACCCAGAAAACATTTTAAACGCTATAACAGCTGTAAGAATAAGAAGTCCACCAGCATGCATTTTTTTGAGTCAAGAATACAAATTAGGCAAAATGATGATGTCATGATGATGTCATAAGTGACATCACAAAAAAATGCACCCAGAAACATTTAAACGCTATAACAGCTGTAGAATAGAGAAGTCGCACCAAGTGCAATGCATTTTTTGAGTCAAAATACAAATTTAGGCAAAATGATGATGTCATGATGATGTCATAGTTGCATTAACAAAAATGCACCCGAAACATTTAAACGCTATAACAGCTGTAGAATAAGTAGTCCACCAAGTGCATATATTTTGTTGAGTCAAAAACAAATTTAGGCAAAATGATGGATGTCATGATGATGTCATAGTGACATTACGAAAAAATGCACCCAGAAACATTTAAACACGCAATTAACAGCTGTAGAATAAGAAGTCGCACCAAGTGCAATGCATTTTTTGAGTCAAAATACAAATTTAGGCAAAATGATGATGTCATGATGATGTCATAGTGACATTACGAAAAAATGCACCAGAAACATTTAAACGCTATTAACAGCTGTAGAAGAATAAAAGTCACACAACGAAAGGCAATACATTTTTTGAGTCAAATACAAATTTAGGCAAAATGATGATGTCATGATGATGTCATAATGACATCACAAAAAAATGCACCCAGAAACATTTAAACGCTATTAACAGCTGTAGAATAAGAAGTGCACCAAGTGCAATGCATTTTTTGAGTCAAAATACAATTTAGGCAAAATGATGATGTCATGATATGTCATAGTGACATCACAAAAAATGCACCACAGAAACATTTAAACGCTATTAACAGCTGTAGAATAAGAAGTCGCACCAAGTGCAATGCATTTTTTGAGTCAAAATACAAATTTAGGCAAAATGATGATGTCATGATGATGTCATAGTGACATCACAAAAAAATGCACCCAGAAACATGTAAACACTATTAACAGTTTAAGAATAAAGTTGCACCAAATAAAATGCATTTTTTAAAAATGTATTATGACTGAAAAAACTGACATTTTAAAGATTTAGGTATGGTTACCATGGAAACGGAAGTGTGTAGTGGGTGCAAAGTTGTACCGGTAGGAGTGTACAGCAGCACTTTGGTTCCAAACTAAGACACATCTTTGCATGTATTGAACTGCTGCTGTATACACCTACTGATATTCCTTACATTACACACTTCCGTTTCCATGAACGTTACCTAACTAAGCTAAAAACTCATCCTACCACCTAACCCAATGGGCCGTTTCCATGGCAACGGTACCTATAGGGTCCATAGAGTAGGTTGTGGATCGAAGGCAGATCCGAAGGCAGATATGAGATAACAAATTGCGCCCGGCATACACTATAGATTCTATAGGGGGTGCAGGTGGGTCCCCTATGAAATCTATAGGGTATGTCGGGGCACTTTTACGTCATCTCATATCTGCCTTCAGATTTCCCACCATAAGGTACTCTATGGACCCTATGAACCGGTGCATGGAAACAACGGAAGTTGTGTAGTGTGTGCAAATGTTTAATCGGTAGGAGTGTACATCAGCACTTTGGTTGCAACCTAAGACACATCTTGCATGATAACTGTGCTGTATACCCTCCTGATTTCCACTTTACATTACACACTTCCGTTTCTGGTATCTTTACCTACTCAGGCTAAAAACTCATCCCTAACCACCCAACCCGTTTCCATGGCAACGGTACCTATATGGTCCGATAGAGTCGGTGGTGGGAAATCCGACGGCAGATATGAGATAACGTAAAGTGCCCTGCATACCCATAATTTCCTAGAGGGGGTGCAGGTGGGTCCCCTATAGAATCTATAGGGTAATGTCGCGGGGCGCTTTTACGTCATCTCATATCTGCCTTCGGAATTTTCCCACACACTTTATGGAACCTATAGGTAGCCGTTTCCATGGAAACATGCAACTCTGCAGGTAGGTGTGTGGGATGCTCCTAAGTGTGTGTGTACCTGTGTTTGCAGTTTTAAAGGGTATTGGCTGGCTGGCAATTTAATTGACCGAAAAAAACTGAACATTTTAAGGTTTAGAAGGTATGGTTAACCATGGAAACGGAAGTGTGTATTGGTGTCCAAGTTGTTTCCGTAGGAAGTGTACCGCAGCACTTTGGTTTCAAATACGAAAAGAATGATTGTCATAGGTTACATCGCAAAAAAAAAATACGCCAGAACAATTTTTAAACACTAAAAACATTGCGCCCGCAATTTTAAACACTACTAACCGTTGTAGAAATAGAAGTTTTGCAGGCAAGAGTGTCCAATGCATTTTTGAGTCAAAATACAATTTCATCAAAATGAATGTCTGATGATGTCCTAGTGACATCAACAAAAAAATCACCCAGAAACATGTAAACCTATAACATTGTAGAATAAGAAGTTGCAACAAGTGCAATGCATTTTTTGTAGTAAAATACAAATTTGGCAAAATGATGATGTCGCGATGATGTCTAGTGACATTACGAAAAAATGTCCCCCGAAACATTTAAACGCTATTGAACCAGCTGTATAATAAGAAGTCACACCCAATGCAATTACTTTTTTTGAGTCAAATACAAATTTATGGCAAAATGATAGTCATGGATTTATGGTCTAATGATCACAAAAAATCACACCCAGAAACATTAAACGCTATTAACAGGTTAAAGCAAAGTCGCACCAAGTGCAATGCATTTTTTGAGCACAAATACAAATTTAGGCAAAAATGATGATGTCATATGCATGTCACTAGTGACCTCACAAAAAATGCACCCCAGAACATAACATTTATTAAACCGCTATAACAGCTGTAATAATAAGAAGTCCGCAGCCCAAGTGTCATGGCATTTGTTTGAGTCAAATACCAAATTTAGGCAAAATGATGATGTCATGATGATGTCATAGTGACATCACAAAAAAAATGCACCCAGAAACTGACAACACTATTAACAGTTGTAAATAAGAAGTTGCACCAAGTAAATGCATTTTTTTTAAAATGTATTTATGACTGAGAAACTGACATTTTAAAGCATTTAGGTTATGTTACCATGGAAACGAGTGTATGGTGCACAGGTGAACCGGTGGAGTTATACAGCAGCACTTTGGTTCCAAACTAAGACACATCTTTGGCATGTAATTGAACTGCCTGCTGGATACACCTACTGATATTCTTTACATTACACACTCCGTTTCCATGGTAACGTACCTAACTAAGCGCTAACAAAACTCATCCTACCCACCTAACCCAAGGGCCGTTTACCCATGGCAACGGTACCTATAGGGTCCTAGAGTAGGTTGTGGGAAAATCCGAATGCAGATATGAGATAAACACGTAAAGTGCGCCCGGCATACACATAATTTCTATAGGGGGTGCAGGTGGTCCCCTATAGAATCTATAGTGTATGTCGGGCACCTTTTTACGTCATCTCATATCTGCCTCAAGTTTCCCACCATAGACTCTATGTACCCTATAGGTATCCGTTGCCATGGAACGGCACTGCACGTTGATGTTGGATGCATCAGTAAGTGTGTGTGACACCTGTGTTGTTGCATAGTTTTTAAAAGGAATTGGTTTCATGTCATTTATGACTGAAAAACTGAACTTTTAAAGATTTAGGTATTGTGTTACCATGGAAACGAATTGTGTAGTTGGGTGCAAAGGTGTATCGTAGGAGTGTACAGCAGCACTTTGGTTGCAAACTAGACACAATCTCTTTGCATGTATTAACTGCTGCTGTATACGGCCTACTGATATTCCTTACAGTACACACTTCCTTTTCTGGTAGAGCTACTAACTCAGCTACAAACAACTCATCCTACCACCAACCCGTTTCAAAATGGCAACGGTACTAAGGGTCCATAGATCGGGTGGTTGAATCCAAGCAGAGTAATTAGATAAGTAAAAGTGCCCCGGCATACCCTATAGATTTCCTATAGGGTGTGCGGTGGGTCCCTATAGCAATCTATAGGGTTGTCGGTGCCTTTAACTGTCATCCATATCTGCCTTCGGATTTCCCACCACAAACTGTATGGACCCTATAGGTCCGCCTTGCCATGGAAACGGCACTGCCACGGTAGGTGTGGGGGATGCCATCATGTAAGGTGTGTGTGTACCTGTGTTTGCAGTTTTAAAGGGTATTGGCTGTGCATTTCTGACTGAAAAACTGAAATTTTAAGGATTTAGTTATGGTTCCATGGAAACAGGAGTGTGTAGTTGGGTGAAAGGTGTTTTCAGTAGGAGTTACACGCCACTTGGTCCAATAAAAAATTATGTATGTCATATTGGGCATCGCAAAAAAAAAATACGCCCATGAAAATTTTAAACACTAAACATGCGCCCAGAAAATTTTAAACACTACTAACATTTTGTAGAATAATAATTGCAGCAATTGCAATGCATTTTTGAGTCAAAATTACAATTTATGCAAATATGAAGTCATGATGATGTCCATAGGACTCACACAAAAAATTGCAACCCAGAAACATGTAAACACTATTACAAGTGTGTAGAATAGAAGTTGCACCAAGTCAATGCATTTTTTTTTGTATCAAAATACAAATTTTAGGCAAAATGATGATGTCATGATGATGTCATAGTGGACCATACAAAAAATGCACCCAGAAACATTTAAACGCTATTAACGCTTAGAATAAGAAGTCACACAAGTGCATATACATTTTTTGAGTCAAAATACAAATTAGGCAAAT
The DNA here is from genome assembly GCA_019447015.1 of Hymenochirus boettgeri. Lineage (NCBI taxonomy): Eukaryota > Metazoa > Chordata > Amphibia > Anura > Pipidae > Hymenochirus > Hymenochirus boettgeri. The sequence goes on from JAACNH010000560.1 coordinate 133,035, forward strand.
GATGGTGTCATATGATGTCATAGTGACATTACGAAAAAATCCCCCAGAAACAGTTAAAACGCAATTAACAGCTGTATATAAGAAAGTCCACCAGTGCAATGCTATTTTGAGTCAAAATAAAATTTAGGCAAAATGAATGATGTCATTGATGAGGTCATAGTGACATTACGACAAAAATGCACCCAGAACATTTAAACGCTATTAACAGCTGGTAGAATAAGAGTCACACCATGCAATACATTTTGTTGATGTCAAATCAATTTAGGGCAAAATGCTGATGTCATGATGATGTCATATGACATCACAAAAAATGCACCAGAAACTTTAAATGCTAATTAACAGCTGTAGAATAAAGTCGCACCAAGTGCAATGCATTTTTGAAGTCAAATACAAATTATGCAAAATGAATGATGTCATGATGATGTCATAGTGACATACAGAAAAAATGCACCAGAAACATTAAACCTGCTATTAACACCTGTAAATAAGTAGTCACAACCAAGTGCCAATGACATTTTTGAGTCAAAATACACAAATTTAGGAAGAATGATGATGTCAGTATATGTCATAGTGCATTATACGAAAAATTCACCCAAACATTATAAACGGCTATTAAACAGCTGTAGAAAAGAAGTCAACAGCACCAATGCATAGCATTTTTTGATCAAAATACAAATTTATGGCAAGATGTATGTCATGATATGTCATAGTACATTCTAAAAAAATGCACCCATAAACATTTAAACGCTATTAACAGCTGTAGAATAAGAAGTCACAACACTCAAATCGCAATACATTTTTTGAGTCAAAATAACACAATTAGGCAAAATGATGATGTCATATGATGTCATAATGACATCACAAAAAAATGCACCCAGAAACATTTAAACGTCTATTACACTGTAAAAAGACGTCCACACCAAGTGCAATGCTTTTTGAGTCAAAATACAAATTTAGGCAAAATGATGATGTCATGATGATGTCTAGTGACATCCAAGAAAAAGCACCCCAGAAACATTTAAAAAGCTATTAACAGCTGTATAATAAAGTCCGCACCAAGTGCAATTCATTTATTTAGTCAATACCAAATGTTAGGGCAAAATGATGGAGTTCATTGATGATGATCATAGTGACATCACAAAAAATGCACCCAAAACATGTAAACTATTAACAGTTTGTGAGATAAGAGTTGCACCAAGTAAAATGCACATTTTTTTAAAATTGTATTTATGACTGAAAAACTGACATTTTAATAAGATTTAGATGTAGTTACCAATGGAAGGAAAACAAAAAGTGTGTAGTGTGTGCAACAGTGTAACCGGTAGAGTGTACAGGTCAGCACTTGGTCCAAACTAAGACCATCTTTGCATTTGATTGAACTGCTGCTGATATACAACCGATACTGATATTCCTTTACCATTACACCTTTCCGTTCCATGGTACGTTTACCTAACTAAGCTAAAAACTCAATCCTACACCACCTAACCCAATGTGTGCCCGTTTTCCATGGCAACGGTACCTATAGGGTCCATAGAGTAGGTGGTTGGGAAATCCGAAGGCAGATATGATATACGTAAAGTGCCCCGGCCTACCCATAGATTTCTCTAGGGGGTGCGGTGGGTCCCTATAGAAATCTATAGGTATGTCGGGGGCACTTTTACGTCATCTCATATCTGCCTCCTTTCATTTCCCCATAGACTCTATGACCCTATAGTACCGTTTGCCATGGAAACGGCACGCACGATTGATGGTGGGCTGCATCAGTAAGTGTGTGTGTGTACCTGTGTTTGGCAATAGTTTAAAAGGCATTGGTTTATGTATTTTGACGAAAACTGACTTTTAAAGATTTAAGGTATGTGTACCATGGAACACTAATGTGTTTAAGGGTTGCAAGAGTGTATCGGTGGATGTAAACACGCAGCACTTGGTTCAATACTAAGACACTCTTTGCAATGTATTAAACTGCTGCTGTATACCCCTACTGATATCCTTTACATTACACACTTCAGTTCTGTGTAGCGTTACCTAACTCACTAAAACTCATCCAATACCACCCACAACCCGTTTCCATGGCAACGGTACCTATAGGGTCCATAGAGTCGGTGGTGGAATCCAGTGCAGATATGAGATAAGTAAAAGTTGCCCCGCATAACCCTATAGATTTTCTATAGGGGGTGCAGGTGGGCCCCTATATGACATCTATAGGGTAATGTCTGGGCGCTTTACGTCATCTCATATCTGTCCTTCGGATTTCCACCACAAACTGTATGGACCCTAAGGTACCGTTGCCATGGAAACGTGCACATGCACGGTAGGTGGTTGGTGATGCATCAGTAAGTGTGTGTGTACCTGTGTTTGCAGTTTTTAAAGGGTATTGGCTTGTGCATTTATGACTGAAAACTGACCTGTTTAAGGATTTAGTGTATGGTTTACTCATGGAACGGAGTGTGTGTGGTGCAAAGGTGTTTTTCAGTAGGAGTGTACAGCAGCACTTGGTTTCCAAAGTAAGAAAATGTGATGTCATAGTGACATCACAAAAAAAAATACGCCCAGAAATTTTTAACACTAAAAATGAAGCGCCCAGAAAATTTTAACCACTACTAACAGTTTAGAATAAAGACGTTTGCGCAAGTGCATGCATTTTTGAGTCAAAATACAAATTTGCAAAATGATGATTTATGATGTTCTAGTGACATCACAAAAAAATCACCCAGAAAACATGTAACACTATACAGTTGTAGAATAAGAAGTTTGCCCAAGTGCAAATGCATTTTTTGTATCAAAATACAAATTTAGGCACAAAAATAGATGTTCATGCTGATGTCAATAGTGACAATTTACGAAAAATGCACCCAGAAACATTTAACGTATTAACAGTCTTAGAATAAGAGATCCACACCCCAAATGCATACATTTTTTGAGTCAAAATACAAATTTGGCAAAATGAATGATGTCATATGATGTCATATATGACATCACAAAAAAATGCAAACCCCAGAAACATTTAAACGCTATTAACAGGTGTAGAATAATAAGTCGCAACCAGTGCGCATGCATTTTTTGAGTCAAATACACAATTTAGGCAAAATGATGATGTCATGATGATTCATAGGCATCACAAAAATGCACCACAGAAACATTTAAACCTATTAACAGCTGTAGAATAAGACGTCCACCAAGTGCAATGGCATTTTTTTGAGTCAAAATCACAATTTAGCAAAATGATAGATTCCGATATTCATAGTGGACATCACAAAAAAATGCACCCAGAACATGTAAACACTATACAGTTGTAGATAAGAAGTTTTGCACCAGTAAATGCCTTTTTTTAAAATGTATTTATGACTGAAAAACCGACATTTTAAAGATTTATGTATGGTTTACCATGGAAACGGAAGTGTGTAAGTGGTTGGCAAAGGTGTACCGTAGGAGTGTACAGCACACTTTGGTTCCAAACTAAGACACATCTTTGCATGTATTGGAAACTGCTTCTGTATACACCTCTGATATTCCTTACATTACCACTTCCGTTTCCTGGTACGTTACCTAACTAATGCTAAAAACTCATCCTACCACCTCACCCAATGGTGCCGTTTTTTTTCCATGGCACGGTACCTATAGGGTCCATAGACAAAGATGTGTGGGAAACATCCGAGGCAGATATGAAGATACGTAAATCCCCGTGCATACCTATAGATTTCTATTAGGGGTGCAGGTGGTTCCCCCTATAGAAATCTATAGGGTTAAATGTCGGGCACTTTTACGTCATCTCATCTCTGCCCTTCAGATTTCCCACCATAGTACTCTAGGACCTCTAGTAACCGTTGCCATGGAAACTGCACTGCACGTTGATGGTGGGATGTCAGTAAGTGTGTGTGGTACCTGTGTTTTGCATAAGTTTAAAAGGAATTGGTTTTCTGTATTATGACTGAAAAAACGACATTTTAAAGATGTAGTATGGTTACCATGGAACGAAGTGTGTAGTGGGGTGCAAAGGTTGGTATCGTAGGCAGTGTACGCAATCCTTCTGGTGCAATCTAGACAACATCTTTGCATGTATTAAACTCTTTAATGCTGTGTATAAAAACGCCTACCTGATATTCCTTTACTTACACCCTTCCGTTTTCTGGTAGCGTATCCCTAACTCAGCTAAAAAAAAACTCATCCTACCAGCCACCCAACCCGTTTCCATGGCAAACGGTACCTAAGGGTCCATAGAGTCGTGGTCGGGAAATCCGAAGGCAGATATGAATAAACTAAAGTCCCGGCTACCCTATTAAGCATTTCTATAGGGGGTGCATGTGGGTCCCCTATAGAAATCTTATAGGGTATGTCGGGGCGCTTTTTACGTCTCTCATAGCTGCCTTCGATTTCCCCACCACTAACTGTATGGACCTATAGGTACCTTTGCCATTGAACGGCAACTGCACTGGTATGGATGGTGGGATGCATCAGTAAGTGTGTGTGTACCTGTGGTTGCATCGTTTTACAAGGGAATTGGTGTTGATTTATGGACTGCAAAAACTGACATTTTAAGGATTTCAGGTATGGTTACCAATGGAAACCGGAAGTGTGTAGTGGGTGCAAAGGTGTTGTATCACTGTAGGAGTGTACACAGCACTTTGGTTAGAAAACTGAGAGTCACTGACATCGCAAATAACCCCATTTAAGCATAAAAATGCCCAGAAAATTTAAACCTATCTACATGTATGCTAGAATAAGAAGTTGCCTCAAGTGCAAAGCATTTTTGAGTCAAAATACAAAAGTTTAGCAAAATGATGATGGTCATGAGATGTCATAGGTGACATCAACAAAAAAATGCACCCAAAACATGTAAAACCTATTAACATTGTAGAATAAGAAGTTGGCACCCAGTGCAATGCATTTGTTGGTATCAAAAGAACAAATGTAGGCAAAATGAATGATGTCATTGATGATGGCCATAGTGACCATTACAGAAAAATGCACCCAGAACAATTTAAACGCTATTAACAGCTGTAGAAAAGAAATCACACCAATGCATACATTTTTGAGTCAAAATACAAATTTTAGGCAAAATGATGAGTCATGATATGTCATAGTGACATTACGAAAAAATGCACCCAGAACCATTTAAGACAATTAACAGCTGTAGAATAAGAAGTGCACCAGTGCAATGCCATTTTTTTGAGTCAAAATACAAATTTAGGCAAAATGATGATGTATGATGATGTCATAGTGACCATTACGAAAAAAATGCACCCAGAAACATTTAAAACCTATTAACAGCTGTAAAATAAGAAGTCACACCAACATGCAATACATTTTTTGAGTCAAAAATACAATTTAGCAAAATGATGATGTCATGATGATGTCATAATGACATCACAAAAAAATGCACCCAAGAACATTTAAACGCTATTAACAGCTGTGTAGAATAAGAAGTCGCGCACACAGTGCATCGCATTTTTTGAGTCAAAAACAATTTTAGGCAAATGGATGATGTCATGAGATGTCATAGTGACATCACAAAAAATGCACCCAGAAACATTTAAACGGCTATTACAGCTGTAGAATAAGAAGTCGCACCAAGTGCATTGCATTTTTTGAGTCAAAATACAAATTTAGGCAAAATGATGATGGCATGAGATGTCATAGTGACACACAAAAAAAGCACCCAGAACACTTAAACACTATTAACAGTTGTAGAATACGAATTTGCACCACATAAAATGCATTTTTTTAAAAATGTATTTATGACTGAAAAACTGACATTTTAAAAGATTTAGGTATGGTTACCATGGAACGAAGTGTGTAGTGTTGCAAGTGTACCGTAGGAGTGTACACAGCACTTTGGTTCCAACTAAGACCATCTTTGCATGTATTGACCTGCTGCTGTATACACCTACTGAATTCCTTACATTACACACTTCCGTTTCCATGGTAACGTTACCTAACTAACTAAAAACTCACTCCTACCACCTAACCCATTGGTGCCGTTTCCATGGCAACGGTACCTATAGGGTCCATAGAGTAGGTTGTGGTGGGAAATCCAAGGCAATATGAGATACGTAAAGTGCCCCGGCATACACTATAGATTTCTATAGGGTGCAGGTGGGTCCCCTATAGAAATCTATAGGGTATTCGGGGCACTTTTACGTCATCTCATATCTGCCTTCAGATTTCCCACCATAGACTACGTACCCTTAGGTACCGTTGCCATGGAAACGGCACTGCACGATTGATGGTGGGATCATCAGTAATTGTGTGTGTACCTGTGTTTGCATTTTTTAAAAGGAATTGTTTATGTATTTATGACTGAAAAACTGACATTTTAAGATTTGGTATGGTTACCATGGAAACGAATGGGTGTAGTGGGTGCAAAGGTGTATCGGTAGGAGTGTACAGCACACTTGGTTCAAACTAAGACACATCTTTTCATGTATTAAACTGCTTGTGATCGCTTACTGACTGATATTCCTTTACATTCACACTTCCGTTTCATTGGTACGTTACCTAACTCACTAAAACTCATCCTACCACCCCCACCGTTTCCATGGCACGTTACCTATAGGGTCCATAGAGTGGTGGTGGGAAATCCAAGCAGATATGAGATAACGTAAAAGTCCCCCGCATACCCTATAGATTTCTATAGGGGGTGCAGTGTGGTGTCCCTATAGAAATCTATAGGTATTTCGGGGCGCTTTTACGTCATCTCATATCTGCCTTCATATTCCCCACACAAACTGTATGGACCCTATATGTACCGTTGCCATGGAAACCTGCACTGCAGTTGGTGGGATGCTCAGTAATTGTGGTGTGTACCTGTTTTTTTGCAGTTTAAAGGGTAATTGGTTGTATGTATTTACTGAAAACTGACTTTTAAAGATTTAGGTATGGTTACCATGGAAACGGAAGTGTGTAGTGGGTGCAAGGTGTTCGGTAGGAGTGTACAGCAGTCACTTTGGTTCAAACAAAGAACATCTTGCATAATTATAAACTCGCATACGCCAGAAATATTCCCTTTAACATTACAAACAAATTGCCGTCTGTGCGTTACTAACATAGTTAAACACTCTATACATCTATACAATCCACAACCATCCCAACCCGTGATTGTCCATAGGCATTCAACGGTATAACCTATAAGATGTTGTCCATACTGAGTCGTGTGGGAATCCGAACAAATAATACGAAAAATCCCCGAACCTATAATTCAAGGGTGACAGGCTGGGATCCCAACAACTTAGAATCTGATAGGTATTCGGCACCGTGCAGCATTTTACGTCAGCTAGAATAAGCACAATGAATCATGCTCTTCGATGATGTTCCATACTCACAAACATGTGACCCAAGACCTTTTCATTTAAATCGGCACTGCCTAAGGTGTTGGATCATCAAGATAAGTGATGTGTGACTGTGTTCAGTTTGAAGTGATTGGGCTTGAATTTTATGACGAAAATGACAGTTTTAAAGATTTAGTATGTTCAACCATGGAAACGGAAATGTGTAGTGGGTGCAAAGGTGTTTAAAAAATGTAGGAGTGTACAGCCACACTTTGGTTCCAAATAAATACAAATTTTTTCATATGAATCGCAAAAAAATACAACCTAACTGATATCAATTCCCAAAATAAATGCCCCAGAAAATTAAACACTACTAACAGTTGTAGAATAAGAAGTTGCACCAAGTGCAATGCATTTTTGATCAAAATACAAATTTAGGTCAAAATTATGTCATGATGTGTCATACGGACATTACAACAAAATGCACCCAGAAACTGTAAACACTATTAGACATGTAGAATAAGAATCACCAGGCAATCATTTTTTATCAAAATACAAATTAGGCAAATGATGATGTCAGATGATGTATAGTGACATACGAAAAAATGCACCCAGAAACATTTAAACGCTATAACAGCTGTAGAATAAGAAGTCCACCAAGTGCAATCATTTTTTGAGTCAAAATACAAATTTAGGCAAAATGATGATGTCATGATGATGTCATAGTGACATAGAAAAAATGCACCCAAAACATTTAAACGCTAATTAACAGCTGTAGAATAAGAGTCGCCCAAGTGCAATGCATTTTTTGAGTCAAAATACAAATTAGGCAAAATGATGATGTCATGATGAGTCATGTGACATTACAAAAAATGCACCCAGAAACATTTAAACGCTATTAACAGCTTCGATAAGAATTCCCACCAAGCAATCATTTTTGAGTCAAAAATACAATTTAGGCAAAATGATATGTCATGATGATTCATATGACATCACAAAAAATGCACCCAAAACATTTAAACGCTATAACAGCTTGTATGAAATAAAAGTCGCACCAAGTGCAATGCATTTTTGGAGTCAAAATATCAAATTTAGCAAAATGGTGATGTCATGATGATGTTCATAGTGACATCACAAAAAATGCACCCAGGAAACATTTAAACGCTATTAACAGCTTGTAGAATAAGAATCGCACCAAGTCAATGCATTTTTTTGAGTCAAAATACAATTTAGGCAAAATATGATGTCATTATGATCATATAACATCACAAAAAATGCACCCAGAAACATTTAAACACTATCAGTTTAGAATAAGAAGTTGCACCAAGTAAAATCATTTTAAAGTATTGACTGAAAAATGACACTTTAAAGATGTATGTTACCATGAACAAGTGTAGTGTGAAGGTGTACCGGTAGGAGTGTACAGCAGCACTTTGGTTCCAAACTACAGACACATCTTTGCTGTATGAACTGCTGCTGTACACCTACTGATATCCTTACATTAACACTTTTCCGTTTCATGTAACGTTACCTAACTAAGCTAAAAACTCATCCTACCACCTAACCCAATGGTGCCGTTTCCATGGCAACGGACCTATAGTTCCATGAGTAGGTTGTGAAATCCGAAGGCAGATATGAGATAACGTAAAAGTGCCCGGCATACACTATAGATTTCTATAGGGGTGACAGGTGGGTCCCCTATAAAATCTATAGGGTATGTCGGGGCCTTTACGTCATCTCATATCGCCTTCAGATTTCCACCATAGACTCTACGGACCCTATAGGTACGTTGCCATGGAAACGGCAACTGCACGATTGATGGTGGGATGCATCAGTAAGTGTGTGTGTACCTGTGTTTGCTATTTAAAGATTGTATGTATTTATGGACTGAAAAACACTGACATTTTAAAGATTTAGGTATGTTCCATGGAAACGGAAGTGTGTAGTGGGTGCAAAGGTTATCGGTAGGAGTGTACAGCAGCACTTTGGTTCAAACTAAGACACATCTTTTCATGTATTGATGAACTGCTGCTGTATAACACCTACTGATATTCCTTACATTACACACTCCGTTCCATGGTAACGTTACCTAACTCAGCTAAACACCATCCTACTACCTACTGGTGCCGTTTCCATGGCACGTTACCTATAGGGTCCATAGAGTGGTGGTGGGAAATCCGAAGGCAGATATGAGATAACGTAAAAGTGCCCCGGCATACCTATAGATTTCTATAGGGGGTGACGGTGGGTCCCCTATAGAAATCTAAGGTATGTCGGGGCACTTTTACGTCATCTCATATCTGCCTTCAGATTTCCCACCATAGACTCTATGGCCCTATAGGTACCGTTGCCATGGAAACGGCACTGCACGATTGATGGTGGGATGCATCAGTAAGTGTGTGTGTAACCTGTTTTTGCATAGTTTAAAAGGAATTGTTATGTATTTATGACGAAAAACTGACATTTTAAAGATTTAGGTATGGTTACATGGAACGGAAGTGTGTAGTGGGTGCAAAGTGTATCGGTAGGAGTGTACAGCAGCACTTTGGTTGCAAACTAGACACATCTTTGCATGTATTAACTGCCTGCTGTATACGCCTACTGATATTCCTTTACATTACACACTTCCGTTTCTGGTAGCGTCCTAACAGCTAAAAACTCATCTACCACCCAACCCCGTTTCCATGGCAACGGTACCTATAGGGTCCATAGAGTCGGTGGTGGGAATCCGAAGGCAGATATGAGATAACGTAAAAGTGCCCGGCATACCCTATAGATTTCTATAGGGGGTGCAGTGGGTCCCCTATAGAAATCTATAGGGTAGTGGTCGGGCGCTTTTTACGTCATCTCAGATCTGCCTTCGGATTTCTCCCACCACAAGCTGTATGGACCCTATAGGTACCGTTGCCATGAAACGTGCACCTGCACAGGTAGTGGTGGGATGCATCAGTAATTGTGTAGTGTAGCACTGTGTTTGCATTTTGAAAGGGTAATTGTCTGATGCTATTATGACTGAAAAACTGATTTTTATAAGGATTTAGGTATGGTTACCATGGAAACGGAAGTGTGTAGTGGGTGCAAAGGTGTTTCATAGGAGTAACAGCGCACTTTGGTCCAAGTAAAATGATGATGTCATAGTGACATGCAAAAAAAAAATACCCCAAAATTTAAACACTAAAAATGCCCCGAAAATTTTAACACTATAACAGTTGTAGATAAGAAGTCGCAAATGCAATGCATTTTTGAGTCAAAATACAAATTTATGCAAATGATGATGTCATGATGATGTCATAAGTGACATCACAAAAAAATGCACCCAGAAACATTTAAACGCTATTAACAGCTGTAGAATAAGAAGTGCACCAAGTTGCAATGCATTTTTGAGTCAAATACAAATTTAGGCAAAATATGATGTCATGATGATGTCATAGTGACATTACGAAAAAATGCACCCAGAAACATTAAACGCTATTAACAGCTGTAGAATAAGAAGTCCACCAAGTGCAATCATTTTTGAGTCAAAATCAAATTTAGGCAAAATGATGATGTCATGATGATGTCATAGTACATTACAAAAAAATGCACCCAGAAACATTTAAACGCAATTAACAGCTGTAGAATAAGAAGTCACACCAAGTGCAAGCATTTTTTGAGTCAAAATACAAATTTAGGCAAAATGATGATGTATGATGATGTCATATGACATACAAAATGCACCCAGAAACATTTAAACGCTATTAACAGCTGTAGAATAAGAAGTCGCACCAAGTGCAATGCATTTTTGAGTCAAAATACAAATTTAGGCAAAATGATGATGTCAGAGGATGTCATAGTGACATACAAAAAATGCACCCAGAAAACATTTAAACGCTATTAACAGCTGTAGAATAAGAAGTCGCACCAAGTGCAATGCATTTTTTGAGTCAAAATACAAATTTAGGCAAAATGATGATGTCATGATGATGTCATAGTGACATTACGAAAAAATGCACCCAGAAACATGTAACGCTATTAACAGCTGTAGAATAAGAAGTCACACCAATGCAATACTTTTTTGAGTCAAATACACAATTTAGGCAAAATGATGATGTCATGATGATGTCATATGACATACAAAAAATGCACCCAAAACATTTAAACGCATTAACAGCTGTAGAATAAGAAGTCGCACCAAGTGCAATCATTTTTGAGTCAATACAAATTTAGGCAAAATGATGATGTCATGATGATGTCATAGTGACATCACAAAAAAATGCACCCAGAAACATTAAACGCTATTAACAGCTGTAGAATAAGAAGTCGCACCAAGTGCAATGCTTTTTTGAGTCAAAATACAAATTTAGGCAAAATGATGATGTCATGATGATGTCATAGTGACATCACAAAAAAATGCACCCAGAAACATGTAAACACTATTAACCGTTGTAGAATAAGAAGTCACCAGTAAATGCATTTTTTAAAAATGTATTTATGACTGAAAAACTGACATTTTACAGATTTGTATGTACCATGGAAACGGAATTGTAGTGGGTGCAAAGGTGTACCGGTAAGAGTGTACACCGCAGCACTTTGGTCCAACTAAGACACATCTTTGCATGTATTGAACTGCTGCTGTATACACCTACTGATATTCCTTTACATTAACACACTTCCGTTTCCATGGTAACGTTACCTAACTAAGCTAAAAAACTCATCCTACCACCATAACCCAATGGTGCCGTTTCCATGGCAACGGTACCTATAGGGTCCATAGAGTAGGTTGTGGGAAATCCGAAGGCAGATATGAGATACGTAAAAGTGCCCCGGCATACACTATAGATTTCTATAGGGGGTGCAGGTGGTCCCCTAAGAACTCTTAGGGTATGTCGGGGCACTTTTACTTCACTCAATATCTGCCTTCAGATTTCCCACCATAGACTCTATGGACCCTATAGGTACCGGTGCCATGGAAACGGCACTGCAACGATTGAATGGTGGGATGCATCAGTAAGTGTGTGTTGTACCTGTGTTTGCATAGTTTAAAGGAATTGGTTATGTATTTATGACTGAAAAACTGACATTTTAAAGATTTAGGTATGGTTACCATGGAAACGGAGTGTGTAGTGGGTGCAAAGGTGTATCGGTAGGAGTGTACAGCAGCACTTTGGTTCCAAACTAAGACACATCTTTTCATTCAGTATTGAATGCTGCGTATACACCTACTGATATTCCTTTACATTACACACTTCCGTTTCCATGGTAACGTTACCTAACTCAGCTAAAAACTCATCCTACCATCACACCTAACCCATGGTGCCGTTTCCATGCAACGGTACCATAGGGTCCATAGAGTAGGTGGTGGGAAATCCGAAGGCAATATGAGATAACGTAAAAGTGCCCCGGCATACCTATAATTTCTATAGGGGTGCAGGTGGGTCCCCTATAGAAATCTATAGGGTGTCGGGGCACTTTTACGTCATCTCATATCTGCCTTCAGATTTCCCACCATAGACTTATGGACCCTATAGGTACCGTTGCCATGGAAACGGCACTGCACATTGATGTTGGGATGCATCAGTAGTTGTGTGTGACCTGTGTTTGCATAGTTTAAAAGGAATTGGTTATGTATTTTATGACAAAAATACTGACATTTTAAAGATTTAGGTATGGTTACCATGGAAACGAAGTGTGTGGTGGTGCAAAGGTGTATCGGTAGGAGTGTACAGCGCACTTTGTTGCAAAACAAGACACATCTTTGCATGTATTAAACTGTGCGTATCCGCCTATGATATTCCTTTACATTACACACTTCCGTTTCCATGGTAGCGTACCTCACTCAGCTAAAACTCATCCTACCACCCAACCCGTTTCCATGGCAACGGTACCTATAGGGTCCATAGAGTCTATGGTGGGAAATCCGAAGGCAGATATGAGATAACGTAAAAGTGCCCGGCATACCCTATAGATTTCTATAGGGGGTGCAGGTGGGTCCCCTATAGAAATCTATAGGGTATGTCGGGGCGCTTTTACGTCATCTCTATCTGCCTTCGGATTCCCACCACAAACTGTATGGACCTATAGGCCGTTGCCATGGAAACGGCACTGCTCACGGTAAGGTGGTGGGATGCATCAGTAGTGTGTGTGTACCTGTGTTTGCAGTTTTAAGGGTATTGGCGGTGATTTATACTGAAACTGACATTTAAGGATTTAGGTATGGTTACATGAACGGAAGTTGATGGGTGCAAAGTTTTCAGTAGGATGTACAGTCAGCTTGGTCCAAGTAAGAAATATGATGTCATAGTGACATCGAAAAAAAAATCCAGAAAATTTAACATGCGCCAGAAATTTTAACAACAGTTAGAAAGAAGTGCACAGTGCATGCATTTTTGAGTCAAAATACAAATTTAGCAAATGATGATGCATGATGAGTCAAGTGACATACAAAAAATGCACCAGAAACATGTAACACTAAACATTTGTAGAATAGAAGTTGCACAAGTGCAATGCATTTTTTGTATCAAAAATACAAATTTAGGCAAAATGATGATTTCATGATGATGTCATAGTGACATACGAAAAAATGCACCCAGAACATTTAAAACGCTATAACAGCTGTAAATAAGAAGTCACACAGTGCAATACATTTTTTGAGTCAAATACAAATTTAGGCAAAATGATGATGTCATGATGATGTACATAGTGACATACGAAAAATGCACCCAGAAACATTTAAACGCAATTAACAGCTGTAGAATGAAGTCGCACCCAAGTGCAATGCATTTTTTGAGTCAAAATACAAATTTAGGCAAAATGATGATGTCATGATGATGTCATAGTGACATTACGAAAAAAAATGCACCCAGAAAACATTAACGTATTAACAGCTGTAAATAAAGTCACACCAAATCAATACATTTTTGAGTCAAAATACAAATTTAGGCAAATATGATGTCATGATGATGTCATAAGATCGCAAAAAAATGCACCCAGAAACATTTAAAAATGCTATTAACAGCGTGTAGAATAAGAAGTCGACCAAGTGCAATGCATTTTTAGTCAAAATACAAATTTGGCAAAATGATGATGTCATGATGATGTCATAGTGACATCACAAAAAATGCACCCAGAAACATTTAAACGCTATTAACGCTGTAGATAGAATTTCGCACCAGTGCAATGCATTTTTTGAGTCAAAATACAAATTTAGGCAAAATATGATGTCATGATGATGTCTAGTGACATACGAAAAAAATGCACCCAGAAACATTTAAACGCATTAACAGCTGTAGAGATAAGAAGTCACACCAAGTGCAATACATTTTTGAGTCAAAATACAAATTTAGGCAAAATGATGATGTCATGATGATGTCTATTGCCATTACGAAAAAATGCACCCAGAAACATTTAAACGCAATTAACAGGTAGAATAAAGAAGTCGCACCAAGTGCAATGCATTTTTTGAGTCAAAATACAAATTAGGCAAAATGATGATGTCATGATGATGTCATAGTGACATACAAAAATGCACCCAGAACATTTAAACGCATTAACAGCTGTAGAATAAGAAGTCCACCAAGTGCAATGCATTTTTTGAGTCAAAATACAATTTAGGCAAAATGATATGTCATGATGAGGTCATATGACATCAACAAAAAATGCACCCAACATTTAAACGCTATTAACAGCTGTAGAATAAGAAGATCGCACCAGTGCATATGCATTTTTTGAGTCAAAATACAAATTTAGGCAAAATGGATGATGTCCATGATGATGTCATAGTACATACAAAAAAAGCACCCAGAAACATTTAAACGCTATTAACCTGTAGAATAAAGAGTCGCACCAAGTGCAATTATTTTTTGAGTCAAATACAAATTTAGGCAAAATGATGATGTCATGATGATGTCATAGTGCATCAAAAAAAATGCACCCAAGAAACATTTAAACGCATTAACAGCGGAGATAAGAATCGCACCAAGTCAATGCATTTTTTTGAGTCAAAATACAAATTTAGGCAAAATGAGGATGTCATGATGATGTCATAGTGACATTACAAAAAATGCACCCAGAAACATTTAAACGCTATTAACAGCTGTAGAATAAGAAGTCACACACACAAATGCATACATTTTTTGAGTCAAAATACAAATTTAGGCAAAATGATGATGTCATGATGATGTATATGACATCACAAAAAAATGCACCCAAAACTTTAAACGCTATTAACAGCTGTAGAATAAGAAGTCGCACCAAGTGCAATGCATTTTTTAGTACAATAACAAATTGTAGCCAAATGATGATGTCATGTATGATGTCAATGACATCACAAAAAAATGCACCCAAAACATTAACGCTATTAACAGCTGTGAATAAGAATCGTCACCAGTGCAATCATTTTTTGAGTCAAATACAATTTAGCAAAATGATATTCATGATGATGTCAAGTGACATCACAAAAAAATGCAACCCTAAACATGTAAACCTATTACAGTTTGTAGAATAAGAAGTTGCACCCAGTAAAATGCATTTTTTAAAAATGTATTTATGACTGAAAAACTGACATTTTAAAGATTTAGTATGGTTACCATGGAAACGGAAGTGTGTAGTGGTGCAAAGGTGTACCGTAGGAGTGTAACAGCAGCACTTTGGTTCCAAACTAAGACACATCTTTCATGTATTGAACTGCTGCTGTATACACCTACTGATATTCCTTTAATTCACACTTCCGTTTCCATGGTAACGTTACCTAACTAACTAAAAACTCTCCTACCACTACCCAATGGTGCCGTTTCCATGGCAACGGACCTATAGGGTCCATAAGTAGGTTGTGGGAATCCGAAGGCAGATATGAGATAACTAAAAGTGCCCGCATACACTATAGATTTCTATAGGGGGTGCAGGTGGGTCCCCTATAGAAATCTATAGGGTAGTCGGGGCACTTTTACGTCATCTCATATCGCCTTCAGATTTCCCACCATAGACTTATGGACCCTATGTACCGTTGCCATGGAACGGCACTGCACGATGATGGTGGGATGCATCAGTAAGTGTGTGTGTACCTTGTTTGCATAGTTTAAAGGAATTGGTTATGTATTATGACTGAAAAACTGACATTTTAAGATTTAGATTGGTACCATGGAAACGGAAGTGTGTAGTGGGTGCAAAGGTGTATCGGTAGGAGTGTACAGCACACTTTGGTTCCAAACTAAGACCCATCTTTTCAGTATTGAACTGACTGCTGTATACACCTACTGATATTCCTTTACATTACACACTCCGTTTCCATGGTAACGTTACCTAACTCAGCTAAAAACCTCCTCACCACCTACCCATGGTGCCGTTCCAGGCAACGTACCTATAGGGTCCATAGAGTAGGTGGTGGGAAATCCGAAGGCAGATATGATATACGTAAAAGTGCCCCGGATACCCTATAGATTTCTATAGGGGGTGCAGGTGGGTCCCCTATAGAAATCTATAGGGTATGTCGGGGCACTTTACGTCATCTCATATCTGCCTTCAGATTTCCCACCATGATCTATGGACCCATATAGGTTAACCGTTGCCATGGAAACGGCACTGCACGATTATGTGGGATGCATCAGTAAGTGTGTGTGTGTACCTGTGTTTGCATAGTTTAAAATAAAGGAATTGGTTATTTATTTATGAACGAAAAACTGACATTTTAAAGATTTAGTATGGTTACCATGGAAACGGAAGTGTGTGTGGGTGCAAAGGTGTATCGTAGGAGTGTACAGCGCACTTTGTTGCAAACTAAGACACATCTTTGCATGTATTAAACTGCTGCTGTATACGCCTACTGATATTCCTTTACATTACACACTTCCGTTTCTGGTAGCGTTACCTAACTCAGCTAAAAACTCATCCTACCACCAACCCGTTTCCATGGCAACGTGTACCTATAGGGTCCATAGAGTCGGTGTGGGAAATCCGAAGGCAGATATGAGATACTAAAAGTGCCCCGGCATACCCTATAGATTTCTATAGGGGGTCAGGTGGGTCCCCTATAGAAATCTATAGGGTATGTCGGGGCGCTTTTACTCATCTCATATCTGCCTTCGATTTCCCACCACAAACTGTATGGACCTATAGGTACCTTGCCATGGAAACGCACTGCAGCACGGTAGGTGGTGGGATGCATCATAAGTGTGTGGTGTACCTGTGTTTGCAGTTTTAAAGGGTATTGGCTTGTGCATTTTATGACTGAAAAACTGACATTTTAAGATTTAGGTATGGGTTACCATGGAAACGGAAGTGGTAGTGGGTGCAAAGGTGGGTGTTTCAGTAGAGTGTCCGCATCACGCTTTGGTTTCCAAGTAACGAAATTATGATGTCAAGTGAGCATTGCAAAAAAAAAAATATACGTACGCCAGAAAATTTTTAAACACTAAAAATAAAAAAATGCCGCCCAGAAAAGTTTTAAACACTACTACAGTTGTAGATAAGAAGTTGCAGCAAGTGCAATGCACTTTGTGAGTCAAATACAAATTTATGCAAAATGAGGATGTTCATGATGATGTCATAGTGACATCACAAAAAAAATGCACCCAGAAACATGTAAACACTATTAACAGTTGTAGAATAAAGAAGTTGCACCAAGTGCAATGCATTTTTGTATCAAATAAAAATTTAGGCAAAATGATGATGTCATATGATGTCATATGACATTACGAAAAAATGCACCCATTAACCCAATGGTGCCGTTTCCATGGCAACGGTACCTATAGGGTCCATAGAGTAGGTGGTGGGAAATCCGAGGCAGATATGAGATAACGTAAAAGTGCCCCGGCATACCCTATAGATTTCTATAGGGGGTGCAGGTGGGTCCCTATAGAAATCTATAGGGTATGTCGGGGCACTTTTACGTCATCTCATATCTGCCTTCAGATTTCCCACCATAGACTCTATGGACCCTATAGGTACCGTTCCATGGAAACGGCACTGCACGATTGATGGTGGATGCATCAGTAAGTGTGTGTGTACCTGTGTTTGCATAGTTTAAAAGGAATTGGTTATGTATTATGACGAAAAACTACATTTTAAAGATTTAGGTATGGTTACCATGGAAACAGAGTGTGTGGGTGGGCAAAGGTGTATCGGTAGGAGTGTACAGCAGCACTTTGTTGTTCAAACTAAGACACATCTTTGCATGTATTAAACTGCTGCTGTATACGCCTACTGATATTCCTTTACATTACACACTTCCGTTTCTGGTAGCGTTACCTAACTCAGCTAAAAACTCATCCTACCACCCAACCCGTTTCCATGGCAACGGTACCTATAGGGTCCATAGAGTCGGTGGTGGGAAATCCGAAGGCAGATATGAGATACGTAAAAGTGCCCCGGCATACCCTATAGATTTCTATAGGGGGTGCAGTGGGTCCCCTATAGAAATCTATAGGGTATGTCGGGGCGCTTTTACGTCATCTCATATCTGCCTTCGGATTTCCCACCACAAACTGTATGGACCCTATAGGTACCGTTGCCATGGAACGGCACTGCACGGTAGGTGGTGGGATGCATCAGTAAGTGTGTGTGTACCTGTGTTTGCAGTTTTAAAGGGTATTGGCTGTGCATTTATGACTGAAAAACTGACATTTTAAGGATTTAGGTATGGTTACCATGGAAACGGAAGTGTGTAGTGGGTGCAAAGGTGTTTCAGTAGGAGTGTACAGCAGCACTTTGGTTCCAAGTAAGAAAATTATGATGTCATAGTGACTCGCAAAAAAAAAATACGCCCAGAAAATTTTAAACACTAAAAATGCGCCCAGAAAATTTTAAACACTACTAACAGTTTAGAATAAGAAGTTGCAGCAAGTGCAATGCATTTTTGAGTCAAAATACAAATTTAGCAAAATGATGATGTGCATTAGTCAAAATTCAAATCTATACAAAATGATGTCATGGTGATGTCATAGTAACATCACAAAAAATGCATCCAGAAACATTTAAACACTATTAACAGATATAGAATAAGAAATCGCAACAAGCGCAATGCATTTTTGAGTCAAAATACAAATCTATGCAAAATGATAATGTCATAGTGACATCATAAAAAAATGCAACCAGAAACAATTAAATACTATTAACAGATATAGAATAAGTAGTCGCAACAAGTGCAATGCATTTTTGAGTCAAAATACAAATAGTGACATTACGAAAACAGGCCACCCAGAAAATTTAACGATATTAACAGCGTAGAACTAAGACAGTCGCACCAAGTGCATGAATTTTGAGTCAACAATACAAATTAGGCAAAATGATGATGTATGATGATGTCATAGTGACATCACAAAAAAATGCACCCCGAACCATTTCCCCCAAGCTATTAACAGCTGTAGAATAAGAAGTCGCACCAAGTGCAATGAATGTTTTGAGTCAAATAAAATTTAGAAAAATGATGATGTCATGGATGGTTTATAGTGACATCACAAAAAAATGCACAGAAACATGAAACACATTAACAGTTGTAGAATAAGCAGTGCCACGTAAAATGCATTTTTTAACAAAGGTATTATGAATGAAAAATGAATTTTAAAATTTAGTATGGTTCTGACCATCGGACAAAGGAAGTGTTAGGGGTTGCCAAAGGTGTCGGTGGAGTGACAGCAGCACTTTGTTTCAAAAACTAAGACACATCTTTGCATGTATTGAACTGCTGTGTATACACCTACTGGATATTCCTGACATTACAAAACTTCCGTTTCCATGGTAACGTTACCTAAACTAAGCTAAAAAAAATCCTACCACATAACCCAATGGTGCCGTTTCCATGGCAACGGTACCTATAGGGTCATAGAGAGGTTGTGGGATCCGGAAGGCAGATATGAGATAACGGGGAAAAAAGTGCCCGCATAGACACTATAGATTCTATAGGGGGTGCAGGGGGTCCCTATAGAAATCTATAGGGTATGTCGGGGGCCACGTTTACGTTCATCTCAATATGCCTTCAGATTCCCACCATAGACTCTATGGACATAGGTACCGTGGCCATGGACACGGCACTGACGCTTGATGGTGGGATGCATCAGTAAGGTGGGTGTGTAACTGTGTTTGCATAGTTTTAAAAGGCATTGGTATGTATTTATGAACGAACCAACGGACATTTAAAGATGTAGGTAGTGGGTACCATGGAAACAGAAGTGTGTGGTGGTGGCACAAGTGTATCGGTTAGGGAGTGTACAGCAGAAATTGGTTGCAAACTAGACACATAATTTGCTTGATTAATGCTGCTGTATACGCCTACTGATATTCCTTTACATTACCACACTTCCGTTATTTATGGTAGCGTTACCTAACTCAGCTAAAAACTCATCTACCACCCAACCCGTTTCATCGCGCAACGGTACGATAGGGTCCATAGAGTCGGGGTGGTGGAATCGAAGGCAGATATGGAAGATAACGAAAAGTGCCCCGGCATTAACCTCTAGATTTCTATAGGGGTTGCAGGTGGGTCCCCTAAGAAATCTATAGGGTAGGTGGGGCAATTTTACGTATCTATATTGCCCTTCGGATTTCCCCACAAATGTATGGACCCTTAGGTCAAGTTGCCCATGAAAGGCACTGAACGGTAGGTGGTGGATGCACAGTAGGGTGTGTGTACCTGTGTTTGAGTTTTAAAAGGGATTGGCTGTGCAGTTATGACTGAAAAACTGACATTTTAAGGAGGATTAGGTATGGGTACCATGGAACGGAAGTGTGTAGTGGTTGCAAAGGTGTTTCAGTAGGATGTACAGCAGCACTTGGTTCAAAGTAAGAAAAATATGATTGTCATAGTGACCATGCAACAAAAAATACGCCCAGAAAATTTCAACACTAAAAATGCGCCCCAGGAAATTTTACACACTACTAACAGTTGTGAATGAAGAAGTTGCAGCAAGT
Source organism: Hymenochirus boettgeri (assembly GCA_019447015.1). Lineage (NCBI taxonomy): Eukaryota > Metazoa > Chordata > Amphibia > Anura > Pipidae > Hymenochirus > Hymenochirus boettgeri. The sequence goes on from JAACNH010000560.1 coordinate 154,178, forward strand.
GCAGCATTTTTGAGTCAAAAATACAAATTATGCAAAATGATGATTCATGATGAGTCATAGTGAACATCACAACAAAAAATGCACCCAGAAAAAGTTAAACATTTAAACAGTGTCCGATAGACGTTTTGCAACAGTGCAATGCATTTTGTATCACACTACCCTTTAGGCAAAATGATGATGTTCATGATGATGTCATAGTGACATACGAAAAATGCACCCAGTGAAAATTTAACGGCTATTATTAACGCTGTAGAATAAGAAGTCACCCAAGTTGCAATCATTTTTGGAGTCAAAATACAAAATTTAGCAAATGATTTGATGTATGTGATGTAATAGTGACATTCGAAAAAAATGCACCCAGACAGAAACATTTAAACGCAATGAACAGCTGTAGAATAAGAAGTCGCCACCAAGTGCAATGCATTTTTGAGTCCAAAATACAATTTAGGCAAAATGATGATGTCATGATGAGTCATAGTGACTTACGAAAAACATGCACCAGAAACATTATAAAACGCTATTAACAGCATGTTAGAATAAGAAGTCACACCAGTTGCAATACATTTGAGTCAAAATACAAATTTAGCAAACTGAGATGTCCTGATGGATGTCATTGTGAAATTACGCAAAAATGCACCAGAAACATTTAAACGCAATTAACAGCTGTTGTAGAAGAAGAAGTCGCACCAAGTGCATGCATTTTTTGAGCCAAATAACCAAATTAGAAATGATGAGTCATGATGATGTCCATAGTGACATTACGAAAAAATGCAATCCAGAAAACATTATTAAACGCTATTAAGTGTAGAATAGAGCTCACACCAAAGCAAATACTTTTTTGATGTCAAAAACAAATTTAGGCAAAATGATGATGCATGTGATGTGTCATAAGAATCACAAAAAAATGCAACAGAAACATTTAAAACGTATTTACAGCTGTAGAATAAGAAGTCGCACCAAGTGCAGGCATTTTTGAGTCAAAGACAAATTTAGGCAAAAGATGATGCATGATTTTGGAGGTAATGTCATTATGACATTCACAAAAAATGCACCCAGAAAAATTAAACGCTATAACAGCTGGAGAATTAAGACGTAGTCGCACCAAGTGCAATGCATTTTGAGTCAAAATAAACTTTAGGCAACAATGATGATGTATGGATGATGTCTAGTGCATCACAAAAAAAATGCACCCAGAAAATGTAAACACTATTAAACGTTGATTAGCAGATAGAAGTTGCCACAAGTAAAATGCATTTTTTTAAAAATGTATTTATGACCTGAAAAACCTGACATTTAAAGATGTTAGTATGGTTACCATGGAAACGGAAGTGTGTTAGTGGGGGCAAGGTGTACCGGAGAGATGTACAGCAGCACTTTGGTTACAAACTAAGGAAATCTTTGCATGTATTGAACTGCTGCTGTATACACCCTGACTGATATCTTTACATTAAACTTCCGTTTCACATGGTAACAACGTTTACAACTCTAAGCTAAAAACTCATCCGACCACCGAACACAATGGTGAGTTTCACATGGAAACGGTACCCTAATAGGGTCCCATAGAGTGGTTGATGGGAAATCCGAAGGCAGATATGAGATTAACGTAAAGCGCCCCGGCATACATAGATTCCTATGGGGTGCAGGTGGGGTCCCCTATAGAAACTCTATAGGATATGTCGGGGCGGCACTTTTACGTCATCTCATATCGGCATCAGATTTCCAACCATAGACTCTATGGACCATAGGTACCGTGCCATGGCAACGGGCCACTGCACGATATTGATGGTGCGGATGCATCGTAAGTGTGTGTGTGAACTGTGTTGATAGTTTACAAGGGAAGTGAGGTTAGTATTATGACTGAAAAACTGGACATTTTAAAGATTTAAGGTATGGTTTCATGGAAACGGAGGGTGTAGTGGGTGCAAAGGTGTATCGGTAGGAGTGTACAGCAGCACGTTGGTTCCAAAAATAAGGACACATGTTTCATGTTATGAACTGTGCTGTAACACCTACTGAGATTCCTTTACATCATACACACTTCCGTTTCATGGTACGTTACCTACTCAGCTAAAATCAGCCTACCCCTAACCATGGTGCCGTTTCCATGGCAACGGTACCTATAGGGTCCATAGAGTAGGTGGTGGGAAATCCGAAGGAGATAATGAGATAACCGTAAAGGCCCGGCATCCTTATAGATGTCTATAGGGGTGCAAGGTGGGTCCCTATAGAATTACAGGGTATGTCGGTGGCACTTTTTACGTCCGTCATATGCCTTCAGATTTCCCACCATAGGACTCTATGGACCCTATAGTACCGGTGCATGGAACCCGCACTGCACGCGTGATTGGTTTGGATGGATGATCAGTAAGTGTGTGTGTACCTGTGTTTGATAGTTTAAAAGGAATTGGTTATGTATTTATGAGAAACACTGAATTTAAAGATTTAGGTATGGTGACCATGGAAACAGAAGTGTGTGGGGGGCAAGGTGGATCGTTTAGGCGTGACAGCAGCACTTGGTTGCAACACTAAAGACAATCTTTGCATGTATTCAACTTGCTGCTGTATACGCCTACTGATATTCCTTTAACATTACACACTTTCCGTTTCTGGTAGCGTGTACCTAACTCAGCTAAAAACTCATCCTACCACCAACCCGTTTCCATGGCAAACGGTACCCTATAGGGTCCATAGAGGCGGTGGTGGGAAATCCGAAGGCGATATTGAGAGAACGTAAAAGTGCCCGGGCCTACATACCCTATAGAGTTCTATAGGGGGGCAGGTGTGCGGGCCATATAGAAATCTATAGGATGTCGGGGCGCTTACGTATCTCATATCTGCCTTCGGATTTCCCAAACCCCCCCACAAAAATGTAGGACCCTATAGTACCGTTGCCATGGAAACGGCAATGCACGGTAGGGGTGGGAGCATCAGTAAGTGTGTGTGTACCTTGTGTTTGGCAGTTTTTTAAAGGGTATTGGCTGTGCTTTATGACTGAAAACTGACCATTTAAAGGAGTTAGGTTCTGGTTACCTGAACAGGAAGTGTGTAGTGGGTGCACAGGTGTTTCAGTCGGAGTTTACAGCAGCACTTGGTTCCAAAGTAAGAAAATGATGATGTCATAGTGACATCGCAAAAAAAAAAAAAAATACCCCAGAAATTTACACACTAACAAATGCGACCAGAAGAAAAATTTAAACCACTCCACAGTTGTAGACTAAGAAGTGCAGCAAGTGCAATCATTTTTGAGGTCAAAATAAAAATATGACAAAAGAATTAATGTCATGATGATGTCATAGGGAATCACAAAAAAATGAAACCCCGAACATGTAAACACTATTAACAGTGGTAGAATAAAGAAGTTGGCACCAAGTGAAATGCATTTGTGTATCAAATACAATTGAGGCAAAATGATGATGTCATGATGATGTCCATAGTGACATTACGAAAAATGCACCCAGAAACATTTAAAGCTATTAACAGATGATGTTAGAATAAGAAGAGTCGCACCAAGTGCAATGATTTTTGAGTCAAAATTACAAATTTAGGCAAAAAATGATGATGTCATGATGATTCATGTGACATCACAAAAAAGGCCCCCGAAACATTTTTTTTAACGCTAAATTAAACACAGCTGTGTAGAATAAGAAGTCGGCACAAGGCAATGCTTTTGAGTCAAAATACAATTTAGGAAAAATGATGATGTCATTGATGATGTCATGGGACATCACAAAAAGCACACAGAAACATGTAAAAACAATATTAACAGTTGTAGATAAGAAGTGAACCAAGTAAAATGCATTTTTTTAAAAATGTATATGACTGAAAAAAACTGACTTTAAAGTTAGTATGGTACCATGGAAACGGAAGTGGTAGTGGGTGCAAAGGTGTAGAAGGGAGGAGTGTACAGCAGCACTTGGTTCCAACAACTAAGACACATCTTTGAATGTATTGAAATGCTGCTGTATAACCTATGATATTCCTTTACATACACACTCCGTTTCCATGTAACGTTTACCTACTAAGCTAAAAAACTCATCCTACCACTAACCCAATGTTGCCGTTCCATGCAACGGTACCTATAGGGTCCCAGAGAGTAGTGTGGAAATCCGAAGGCAGATATGAGGATAAAGAAAGTGCCCGGCAATACACTATAGATGTCTATAGGGGGGCAGGTGGGTCCCTATAGAAATCTATAGGGTATGCGGGGGGCCCTTTTACGTCATCTCATACGGCCTTCAGATTTCCCACCCTAGACTCTAGGGACTATAGGTACCGTTGGCACCATGGAAACGCATGCACGATTGATGGTTGGATCCTCCGTAAGGTGTGTGTACCTGTGTTTGCAATAGTTAAAAGGAATGGGTTATGTACTTATGACTGAAAAAACTGACCCATTTAAAGATTTAAGGGTATGGTACCATGGGAAACGGAGTGTGTAGTGGGTGCAAGGTGTACTCGGTAGGAGTGTACAGCAGCACTTTGGTCCAAACTGAAGACAACATCTGTTAGTTTGAACTGCGCTGTACACCTACTGATATCTTTACATTACACACTTCCGTTTCATGGTACGTTACCTAACGCTAAAAACTCATCTCACCCCTAACCCTGTGCGTTTCCATGGCAACGGTACATATAGGGTCCATAGAGTAGTGTGGTGAGGAATCGACGGCAGATATGAGATAACGTAAAAGTGCCCGGCCAACACTATAGATTTCTATAGGGGGTGAGGTGGGTCCCCTATACGAAAATCTATAGTGGTATGTCGTGGGCCATCTTTTACGTCATCTCATATCTGCTCTTCTAGATTTCCAACCATAGGACTCTTGGAACCCTATAGGTACCGTTGCAATGGAACCGACTGCACGATGATGGTGGGGATGAACTCAGAAGTGTGGTGTCCCTGTGTTTGCTCGTTTAAAAGGGAATTGTTATGTATTTATGAACGAAAAACTGACTTTAAAGATTTCGGATGGTTACCATGGAAAAGAGTGGGTGGTGGGGGCAAAGGGATCAGTAGGAGTGTACGCAGCACTTTGTGCCAACTAAGGACGCATCTTTTCAGTGTATTTGAACATGTGCTGTATACCTACTGATATCCTTTCCATACACACACTTCCTTTGGTAGCGTTACCTAACATCAGCTAAAAAACTACATCTCAACCCACTAAACCGGCCGTTTTCCATGGCAACGGTAACTATAGGGTCCATAGAGTACGGTGGTGGGAAACCGAAGGCGATATGAGTAAGTAATTCACGACCTATAGATTCTGGTGAGGGGGTCCATAATCTAGTAGCGGGGACTTACGCCTATAGTCATTCCAATAACTTATGACCTAGTACTTGCAGGAAACGGAATGCACGTGATGGGGATGCATCGTAGTGGGTGTACCTGTGAAATGCATAGGTTGTATAGTGAAGGTAGTCGCTTTTACGTACAACTGACTCATTTCCAAACTGTATGGCTATAGGTAAACCGTGCCATGGAACGACTGACAGTGGATGCATACGTGTTGTAGTGTGTGCAAAGTGTTTATAAAGGTAGTTACGCGTGCACTTTCAATGAATCTCTGTATAAGCCGACCACACTGTTCTCAAAACACTTGTTCCATGGTAAGTTACTCGTACAAATATAAACTACCGGGTCATCACGTGGTCCTTAGGCCATAGAGGTGGGAAATCGAGCAGATATGAGTAAGTAGCCGGCACTAGTTTTAGGGTGCAGGTGTGGCTATATCTAGTAGGGTATGTACGGCAGCACTTTCGGTCCATACATTATGCCCGTCGGATATACATCGCAAAAAAAAATACGACCACGAAACTGTTGGACACTAATAAGTGCGCCAGGAAACGTTAAACTACTAACGTGTAGTAGAAGTTGCAGGTGCATGGCATGCATCAGAAGTTATGACCTGTATGCAGTAAAGTGGTATATGTGTCTAGTGGCATTCATGACAAAAAATGACCAGAAACATGAACCATTAATCAGGTATGTCCAGATAAGGAGTGTTGTTTTGCACCAAGTGCAAAGTGCATTTTATCAGAGAGTACCAGACTTTAGGTTCCAAAATGATGATGTCATGATGTCATAGTGACATGACAAAAAATCGCCGAATTACACAACAGCGCTAGAAAATGTTAAACCTACTTAACAGCTGTAGATAAGAAGAAGTCAGCAATCCAATGCATACTTTTGACGTCCACAAATACCAATTTATGGCAAAATGATTGTGTCATGATGATGTTCATAGTGGACATTACAAGAAAAATGCACCCAGAAACCATGTAAAGCATATTAACAGTCTGTTAGAATAAGAAGTGCCCAAGTGCAAGCATTTTTGATCAAAATACAAATTTAGGCAAAATGATGATGTCATGAGATGTCATAGTGAATTACGAAAAAATGCACCCAGAAACCATTGTAAACCCTATTAACAGTGGTAGAATAAGAAGTCCCACCAAGTGCAATAATTTTTTGAGTTCACAAATAACAAATTAGGCCAAAATGATGATGTCATGATGAGTCATAGTGGACATTCGAAAAAAATGCACCCAGAAACATTTAAACGCAATTAACAGCTGTAGAATAAGAAGTCGCACCCAAGTGCAATGCATTTTTTGAGTCCAAAATACAAATTTAGGCAAAATGATGATGTCATGATGAGTCATAGGACATTACGAAAAAATGCACCCAGAAACATTTATTGTAAACCTATTAACAGCTGTAGAATAAGACGCACACCAAATGCAATACTTTTTGAGTCAAAATACAAATTTAGGCAAAATGATGATGTCATGATGATGTCATGACATCACAAAAAAAAAAAAATGCACCAGAAAATTTAAAACGCTATTAAACAGGTTAGAATAGAAGTCGCACCAAGGCAATCATTTTTTGAGTCAAAATACAAATTTAGGAAAAATGATGATGTCATGGATGATGTCATAGTGACATCACAAAAAATGCACCCAGAAACATTATTTAAACGTATTAACAGCTGTAGAATAAGAAGTCGCCAAGGGCAAGCATTTTTTGAGTCAAATACAAATTTAGGCAAAATGATGATGTCATGATGATGTCATAGTGACATCACAAAAAAAATGCACCCAGAAACATGTAAAGACTATTAACAGTTGTAGAATAAGAAGTTGCACCAAGTAAAATGCATTTTTTTAAAAATGTATTATGACTTGAAAAATGACATTTTAAAGATTTAGGTATGGTTACCATGGAAACGGAAGTGTGAGTGGGTGCAAAGGGGTACCGGTAGGAGTGGACAGCAGCACTTTGGTTCCAAACTAAGACACATCTTTTGCATGTATTGAACTGCTGCTGATACAACTATGATATTCCCTTTACATTACACACTTCCGTTTCCATGGTAACCTTACCTAACTAAGCTCAAACATCATCCTACCACCTAACCCATGGTGCGTTTCCATGGCAACGGTACCTATAGGGTCCATAGAGGGGTGTGGAAATCCGAAGGCAGATATGAGATAACGTAAAAGTGCCCCGGCATACCCTATAGATTTCTATAGGGGTGGCAGGTGGGTCCCCTATAGAAATCTATAGGGTAGTCGGGGCACTTTTACGTCATCTCATATCTGCCTTCAGATTCCCACCATAGACTTATGGACCCTTAGGTACCGTTGCCATGGAAACGGCACTGCACGATTGGATGGTGGGATGGCACAGTAAGTGTGTGTGTACCTGTGTTTGCATAGTTGCAAAGGAATTGGTTAGTATTTATGAACTGAAAAAAAAAAACTGACATTTTAAAGATTTAGGTATGGTTACCATGGAAACAGAAGTGTGTGTGGTGGGTGCAAAGGTGTATCGGTAGGAGTGTACAGCAGCAATTTGGTTGCAAACTAGACCACATCTTTGCAGTATTAAACTGCTGTGTATACGCACTATGATATTCTTACATGTGTTACACCATATCCGTTTATGGTAGCGTACATAACTCAGCTAAAAAACTACATCCTACCACCAACCCGTTTCCATGGAACGGTACACTATAGGTCCATAGAGTCGGTGGGGGAAATCTCGAAGGAGATATGAGATAACGTAAAAGTGCCCCGGCTACCCTATAGATTATAGGGGGTGCAGGTGGGGTCCCCTATAGAATCTATAGGGTTAGCGGGGCTTTTACGTCATCTCATATCTGCCTTCGGATTCCCACCACAAACTGTATGGACCTATAGTACCTTGCATGAAACGCACGCACGTAGTGATGACATAGTGTGTGTGTACTGATGTTTGCCTTTAGATTGGCTTGCATTTTGACTGAAAAAATGACATTTAGGATTAGGTATGTTACATGAAACGAAGTGTGTAGGTGCAAAATTTTTAGTAGGATGTCAGCGCAGTTGTTCCAGATAGACATATGATTCATAGTGACATCGCAAAAAAAAAAATACGCCAGAAAATGTTTAACACTAAAAAATGCGCCCAGAAAATTAAACACTACTAACAGTTGTAGAATAAGAAGTTGCACGCAAGTTGCAATGCATTTTTGAGTCAAAATACAAATTAGTGCAAAATATGATGTCATGATGATGTCATAGTGACCAAAAAAATGCACCCAGAAAACATTTGAAACGCTATTAACAGTGTAGATAAAGTGCACCAAGTGCATGCATTTTTGATCAAAATACAAAATTTAGCAAATGATGATGTCATGAGAGTGTAAGTGACATACGAAAAATGCACCCAAGAAACATTTAAACACTATTTAACAGTGTAGAATAAGAAGTTTCCACCAAGGCAATACATTTTTGAGTCAAAATACAAATTTAGGCAAAATGATGATGTCATGTGATGTCATGTGACATTACAAAAAAATGCACCCAGAAACATTTAGAACGCTATTATACAGCTGTAGAATAAGAAGTCCACCAAGTGCAATCATTTTTTGAGTCAAAATACAATTAGGCAAATGATGATGTCATGATGATGTCATAGTGACATTACGAAAAAAATGCACCCAGAAACATTTAACGCATTAAACAGCTGTAGAATAAGAAGTCACACCAGTGCAATGCATTTTTGAGTCAAATACAAATTAAGGAAAATGATGATGTCATGATGATGTCATAATGACATTACGAAAAAATGCACCCAGAAACATTTAAACGCTAATTAACAGTGTAGAATAAGAAGTCCACCAAGTGCAATGCATTTTTTGAGTCAAAATACAAAATTTAGGCAAAAATGATGATGTCATGATGATGTACATAGTGACATAGAAAAAATGCACCCAGAAACATTTAAAACGCTATTAACAGCTGTAGAATAAGAAGTCACCCCAATGCAATACATTTTTTGAGTCAAAATACAAATTTAGGCAAAATGATGATGTCATGATGATGTCATATGACATCACAAAAAAATGCACCCAGAAACATTTAAACGCTTATTAACAGCTGTAGAATAAGAAGTCCACCAAAGGCAATGCATTTTTGAGCAAAAATACAAATTAGGCAAAATGATGATGTCATGATGATGTCATAGTGACATCACAAAAAAATGACCCCAGAAACATTTAAACGCTATACAGTGTAGAATAAGAAGCGCACCAAGTGCAATGCATTTTTTGAGTCAAAATACAAATTAGGAAAAATGATGATGTATGATGAGTCATAGTGACATCACAAAAAATGCACCCAGAACATGAACATCTTAACAGTTGAGAATAAGAAGTTCACAAGTTAAAATGCATTGTTCAAATGTATTTTGACGAAAAACTGACATTTAAAGATTAGTAGTACAGAAACGAAGGTGTTGAGTGCAAATCTTGTAGGTAGAGTGTAAGAGCATTTGGTTCCAAAACTACGAACATTGTCTTAAACTGTTAACACTATGATACCACATTACCACATTTTATGGTAACAAAATACGAAATTACACAACCAATGTGATGCAGGATATGTCATAATTGAATCCAAAAATGACGATAACTTAAACGTTCCCGGATAATAAGTCAAGTGTGCAGTGGTCCTATAGAAATCTATGGGTAGGGGGGGCTTTTGACGTCATCTATATCTGCTGCAGATTCCCACCATATGAGCTCTATGGACTCATAGTACCGCCAGAAACGGCACATGAACGTATGTGACATACAGTAATGTTGTACCTGTGTGTGGCATTAGTTTAAAGAATTGGTTATGTATTATGACTGGAAAAAACTGACATTTTAAGATTTAGGTATGGTTACATGGAAACGGAAGTGTGGTAGTGGGTGCAAAGGGTAATCGGAGGAGTGTACAGCAGCACTTTGGTTCCAAAACTAAGACACATCTTTTCATGTATTGAACTGCTGCTGTATACACCTACTGATATTCCTTTACATTACACACTTCCGTTTCCATGGTAACGTTACCTAACTCAGCTAAAAAACTCATCCTACCACCTAACCCATGGTGCCGTTCCATGGCAACGGTACCTATAGGGTCATAGAGAGGGGTGGGAAATCCGAAGGCAGATATGAGATAACGTAAAAGTGCCCCGGCATACCTATAGATTCTTATAGGGGGTTGCAGGTGGGTCCCCATAGAAATCTATAGGGTATGTCGGGGACTTTACGTCATCTCATATCTGCCTCAGATTTCCCACCATAGACTCTATGGACCCTATAGGTACCGTTGCCATGGAAACGGCACTGCACGATTGTGATGTGGGAGTGCACAGTAAGTGTGTGTACCTGTGTTTGCATAGTTTTAAAAGGAATTGGTTATGTATTATGAACGAAAAAACGACATTTTAAAGATTAGGTATGGTACCATGGAACAGACAGAAGTGGTGGTGGGTGCCAAAGGTTGTTGTATCGGTAGGAGTGTACAGCAGCACTTTGGTTGCAAACTAAGAACCATCTTTGCATGTATTAAACTGCTGCTGTATACGCCTACTGATATTCCTTACATACACACTTCCGTTTGGTAGCGTTACCTAACTCAGCTAAAAAACTCATCTACCACCAACCCGTTTCCCTGGCAACGGTACCTATAGGGTCCATAGAGTCGGTGGTGGGAAATCCGAAGGCAGATATGAGATAACGTAAAAGTGCCCCGGATACCCTATAGATTTCTCTAGGGGGTGCAGGTGGGTCCCTATAGAAATCTATAGGGTATGTCGGGGCCGCTTTTTAACGTCATCTCATATCTGCCTTCGGATTTCCCACCACAAACTGTATGGACCCTATAGGTACCGTTGCCATGGAAAGGCATGCACGGTAGGTGGTGGGCTGCATCAGTAAGTGTGTGTGTTACCTGTGTTTGCAGTTGTTAAAGGGTATGGCTGTGCATTTATTGACTGAAAAACTGACCATTTAAGGATTTAGGTATGGTACCATGGAACGGAAGTGTGTTGGGTGGGTGCAAAGGTGTTTCAGTAGGAGGTATCAGCAGCACTTTGGTTCCAAAGTAAGAAAATGATGATGTCATAGTGACATCGCAAAAAAAAAAATACGCCCAGAAATTTTAACACTAAAAATGCGCCCAGAAATTTAAACACTACTAACGTGGGAATAAGAAGTGCAGCAAGGCAGCATTTTTGGTCAAAATAAAATTTATGCAAACTGATATGTCCTGATGAGTCATAGTGACATCACAAAATGCACCCAGAAAATATGTAAACACTATAACAGTTGTAGAATAAGAAGTTGCACAAGGTGCAATGCATTTTTGTATCAAAATACAAATTAGGCAAAAATGATGATGTCATGATGATGTCATAGTGACATTACGAAAAAAATTGCACCCAGAAACATTTTAAACGCATTAACACAGTTGTTAGAATAAGAAGTCGCACCAAGTGCAATGCATTTTTTGAGTCAAAATACAAATTTAGGCAATGATGATGTCATGATGATGTCATAGTGACATCACAAAAAAAATGCCACCCAGAAACATTAAACGTATTAACAGCTGTTAGAATAAGAAGTCGCACAAGTGCAATGCATTTTTGAGTCAAAATACAAATTTAGGCAAAATGATGATGTCATGATGAGTCATAGTGACATCACAAAAAATGCACCAGAAACATTTAAACGCTATTAAAAGCTGTTAGGAATAAGAAGTCGCACCAAGTGAATGCAGTTTTTGATGTCAAATACAAATTAGGCCAAAATGATGATGTCATGATGATGTCATAGTGACATCACAAAAAAAAATGCACCCAGAAACATGTAAAAACACTACTTAACAGTTGTAGAATAAGAAGTGCACCAAGTAAAATGCATTTTTTTTTAAAAATGTATTTATGACTGAAAAAACGACATTTTAAAGATTAGGTATGGTTACCATGGAAAGGAAGTGGTTGTAGTGGTTGCAAAGGTTTGATCGGTAGGAGTGTACAGCGCACTTTGGTTCCAAAACTAAGACACATCTTTGCATGTATGAACTGCTGCTGTATACACCTACTGATATTCTTTACATTACACACTTCCCTTTCCATGGTAACGTTACACTACTAAGCTTAAAAAACTCATCTACCACCTAAACCAATGGTGCCGTTTACATGCAACGGTACCTATAGGGTCCATAGAGTAGGTTGTGGGAAATCCGAAGGCAGATATGAGATAACGTAAAAGTGCCCCGGCATACACTATAGATTTCTATAGGGGGTGCAGGTGGGGTCCCCTATAGAAATCTATAGGGTATGTCGGGGCAACTTTACGCATCTCATATCTGCCTTCAGATTTCCCCATAGACTCATGGACCATATAGGTACCGTTGCCATGGAAACGGCACTGCACGATTGATGGTGGGATGCATCAGTAAGTGTGGTGTACCTGTGTTGCATAGTTTTAAAAGGAAGTGGTTATGTATTATGATGAAAAAACTGACATTTTAGATTTAGGTATGGTTACCAGGAAACGGAAGTGTGTTAGTGGGTTGCAAAGGGTATGGTGGAGGTTACAGCAGCACTTTGGTCCAAACTAAGACACATCTTTCATGTATTGAAACTGCTGCTGTATACACCTACTGATATTCTTACATTACACACTTCCGTTTCAGGTAAGACGCTAACTCAGCTAAAAACTCCTACCACCTAACCCATGGGACCGTTTCCATGGCAACGGTACCTATAGGGTCATAGAGTAGGTGGTGGGAAATCCGAAGGCAGATATGAGATAACGTAAAAGGCCCCGGCATACCCTATAGATTTTATAGGGGGTGCAGGTGGGTCCCTATAGAAATCTATAGGGTATGTCGGGGCACTTTTACTTCATCTCATATCTGCCTTCAGATTCCCACCAAGACTCTATGGACCCTATAGGTACCGTTGCCATGGAACGGAACTGCACGATTGATGGTGGGATGCATCAGTAAGTGTGTGTGTACCGTGTTTGCATAGTTTAAAGGAATTGGTTGTATTATGACGAAAAAACTGACATTTTAAAGATGTTAGGTATGGTTACATGGAAACAGAGTGTGTGGTGGGTGCAAAGGGTGTTCGGTAGGAGGTACAGCAGCACTTTGGTTCCAAAACTAAGAACATCTTTGCTGTATAAATGCGCTGTATACGCCTAGATATTCCTTTACATACACACTCGTTTGGACGTTACCTAACTCAGCTAAAAACTCATCCTACCCACCCAAGTTCATGCAACGGTACCTATAGGGCCATAGAGTGGTGGTGGGAAATCCGAAGGCAGATATGAGAAACGTAAAAGTGCCCCGGCATACCTTAGATTCTAGGGGGTGCAGGTGGTCCTATAGAAATCTGTAGGTAGGTCGGGGCAGCTTTACGTCATCTCATATTGCCTTCGAGTCACCACAAACTGTATGGACCTAGGTTTACCGTTGCTCCTGGAAAACTGCAGAACACGAGTAGGGGGGATTGGCAGATGTGCATCAGTTAAGAATGTGTGTGTTACCGAAACATGAATGTTTGCAGTATTCCAAAGTAAAAAATGGATGTCATGTGGCGGTGCTTGTATGAATACTGAAAAATGCACCAAATGGGATTTAGGTATGTACATAAACAAAAATGCTTCCAAATGTTCAGTTGTTAGCAGACTGGTTCTCCAAAGTAAGAATGACACAATGATGTGCATAGTGACATCGACAAAACAAACATAAAATACGCCATGATGAAATTGTTAGTATAACGAAAAAAATGCACCCAGAAAATTAAACACTACTAACAGTGTAGTAGAATAAGAAGTTGCACCAAGTTGCAATGCATTTTTGAGTCAAAATACAAATTTAGGACAAAAATGATATAGTCATGATGATGTCATAGTGACATTCACAAAAATGCACCCAGAACATTAAACAATAGTAACAGTTTGTAGAATAAGAAGTCACACCAAATGCAATATTTTTTGTAGAAAAATACAAAATTTAGGCAATGATGATGTCATGATGATGTCATAATGACTGACATCACCAAAAAAATGCACCCAGAAACAGTTTAAACCTATTAAAACAGCTGTAGAATAAGAAGTCGCCCCAAGTGCAATGCATTTTTTGAGTCAAAATACAAATTAGGCAAAATGATGATGTCATGATGATGTCATAGTGACATCACAAAAAATGCACCCAGCCCACATTAACGCAATACACAGCTGAGAGATAAGAAGTCGCACCAAGTGCAATGCAAGTTTTTGATGTCAAAATACAAATTTAGGCAAAATGATGATGTCATGATGATGTCATAGTGAATCAAAAAAAAAATGCACCCAGAACATTGAAACACTATTAACAGTTGTAGAATAAGAAGGTGCACCAAGTTATGATAAAAGGCATTTTTTTAAAAGTATTTATGACTGAAAAACTACATTTTAAGATTAGGTATGGTACAAGGAAACAGGAAGTGGTAGAGGTGCAAGGGTGTACCGGTAGAGTGTACAGCAGCCTTGGTCCCAAAACTAAGGTACACATCTTTGCATGTATTGAATGTGCTGCATACCCCTACTGATATTACTTACAAACACACTTCGTTTCCATGGTAACGGTTACCTAACTAGCTAAAAACTCATCTACACCTAAACCAATGGTGCAGCTTTTCCATGCAACGGTACCTATAGGGTCCATAGAGTAGGTTGTGGAAATCGAAGGCAGAATGAGATAAGTAAAAGGCACCCGGCATACAACTATAGATTTCTATAGGGGGGGGGTGCAGGTGGGTCCCCTATAGAAACTAAGGGTATGTCGGGGACTTTTACGTTCATCTCATATTGCCTTCAGATTCCCACCATAGAATTATTGGACCCTATAGGTACCGTTGCCATGAAACGGAACTGCACGATTGAGGTTGGGGATGATCAGTAAGTGTGGGTTATACTGTGTGATAGTTTTAAAGGAATGTTAGTTTTATGACTGAAAAAACTGACATTTTAAAGATTTAGGTAGTACCATGGAAACGGAAGTGTGTAGGGGTGGCAAAGGTGTATCGGTAGGAGTGTACAGCAGCACTTTGGTTCCAAACTAAGACCAATTCTTGTCATGTATTTGAACTGCTGCTGTATACACCTACTGATATTCCTTACATTAACACACTTCCGTTTCATGGTAAGTTACCTAACTCGCTAAAAACTCATCTACCACCTAAACCATGGTGCCGTTTCCATGGCAACGGTACCTATAGGGTCCATAGAGTAGTGGTGGGAAATCCGAAGGCAGATATGAGATAACGTAAAAGTGCCCCGGCATATACCCATTATAGATTTCTGTGGGGGGGGCAGGTGGGTCCCCTATGAAATCTACAGGGTATGGCGGGGCACATTTACGTCATCTCATATTTTTTGCCTTCAGTTTACCACCATAGACTCATGGACCTATAGGTACCGTTGACCATGGAAACGAGCACTGCCCGATTGATGGTGGGATGATCAGTAAGTGTGTGTACCTGTGTTTGCATAGTTTAAAAGAATTGGTTATGTATTATGAACGAAAAACTGCCCATTTTAAAGATTTAGGTTGGTTTACCATGGAAACAGAAGTGTGTGGTGGTGCAAAGGTGTACAGTAGGAGTGTACAAGCAGACTTTGGGTGCAACTAAGACAAATCTTGCATGTATAAACGCTCGCTGTCACGCTCTACTGATTTCCTTTACATTACAAATGCGTTTCGTGGTAGCGGTACCTAATCAGCTAAAAAACTCATCCTACCACCCAACTGTCCATGGAACGGTACCTATAGGTCCATAAGAGTCAGGTGGTGGGAAAAATCCGGAAGGCAGATATGAGATTAACGTAAAAAGTGCCCCGGCATACCCTATAGATTTTAGGGGGTGGCAGGGGGTCCCCTAAGAAATTATAGGGTATGTCGGGGCGTTTTACGTCATCTCATATCTGCCTTCGGATTACCACCACAAACTGTATGGACCCTATAGGTACGTTGCCATGGAAAACGGCACTGCACGGTAAGGTGGGTGGGATGCACTAAGTGGTGTTGTACCTGTGTTTGCAGTTTTAACGGGCTGCTGTGCATGACTGAAAAACTACATTTTAAGGATTTTATCATGTACCATAAACGAAGTGGTATGGGCAAAGGTGTTCAAGGAGTTGTAAACGAACCAAGTGATCTTCTCGAAGCGATACACTATAGATTTGCTATACAGGTGTTACAAATAAGAGTTGGCAGGCACATTTTAGTCATCATATGCAAATGATGTCATTTTGATATGTCATAGTGCCCAAAAAATGCCCAGACAGAATGAACATATTACAGTTGTAGAAAAAGAAGTTGCACAGTGCAACTCATTGTATCAAAATAATTAGGCCAAAGGAGAGATGATGATGTCATAGTGACATTACGAAAAAATGCAACCCAGAAACATTTTAAACACAAACTTAACAGTTGTAGAATAAGATGTCACCACAAGTGCAATCATTTTGAGCAAAATACAAATTGCCAAATGATGATGTTGATGATGTTAGTGACATTACGAAAAAATGCACCCAGAAAACATGTAAACGCGAATTAACAGGCTGTAGAATAAGAAGTTCGACCAAGTGCAATGCATTTGTTGAGGTCAAAATACGAATATTAGGCAAATGATGATGTCATGATGATGTCATAGTGACATTACGGAAAAAAATGCACCAGAAACAGTTACAGTACGCTATTAACAGCCTGTAGAATAAGAAGTCACACCAAGTGCAATGACATTTTTGAGTGCAAAATACAAAATTTAGGCAAAATGATTTGATGTCATGATGATGTCATTGTGACATTAAGAAAAAATGCACCCAGAAACACTTTAAACGCTAATTACAGATGTGAAATAAGAAGTCGCACCAAGTGCCCATGCATTTTTGCAAAATCCAAATTTAGGCAAAATGATGTGTCAGTGATGTTCATAGGACATTACAAAAAATGCACCAGAAAATTTAAACGATATTAACAGCGGTTAGAATAGATAAGTCGATTCACACAAATGCAATGACATTTTTTGAGTCAAAATACAAATTTAGCAAACTGAGATTGTTCAGGGATGATGTCATAATGACATCACAAAAAAATGCACCCAGAAAATAGGTATTACGCTGGATAACGAAGTGGTAGATGAGTCGCAGCAAGAGGCAATGACTTTTTAGTAAGATTACAGCAGACATCTTGGTCACAAGCTAGAATGGCTGATGAGTCATAGTGACATCCAAAAAAAATACGCACCCAGAAAAGAAACATTTACATTAAAAAGCGCCAAATTTTAAACACTATAACAGCTGAGAATAAGAAGTTGCAGCCAAGGGCAATGCAGTTTTTGAGGTCAAAACAAATTTAGCAAAATGAATGATTGTACATGATGATGCATAGTTGACATACAAAAAAAAGCACCCAGAAAATTGTAAAACATATTAACAGTTGTTAGATAATAAGAAGTTGCACCATGAAATGCATTTTGTTCTAAGAAAATGTCAAGATCTAGGAAACTGATGAGTCATCGATGTATGGACTTGAAAGTACCCATGGAAACCGGTAAAGCTTCTAAGGGTGAAGGTTTAGGATAGAGTACCACCAAGCAACTTTTGGTGTCAAAATAAGACACTTTGCATTATGAATGTGGGTATTCAACTATGATTGTCATATGACATTACATAACCTATTAAGCTACCGTAACTTACTAAATAGCTCATCTACCACTAACCTGAAATGAGTGCACTCAAGGCAATCATGAGTAAACAATCTTAGGCAAATCATGAGGGGGGGGGGTGGTATGTGGGCAGAATCGAGCAGAAGTGAGATTACGTAAAAGTGCACCCAGCATTTAACACATTCACAGTATGTTCTATAGAGTAGAAGTTGGCCTATACACATAAATGTCGGAACTTTTTTAGGTCAAAATCAATTTAGTCAATGCTTCATGGATGATTCAACACACCAAAAAAGGCACCAGATATTAAGACCGCTATAACGTTAGCATAGAACGTGACCAAGGAACTTTTTGCCAAAATCTTAGGCAAGGATTGGAAGTGTGATGGGACCAAAAAATGCAGAGTTCAACAAAACGCTATTACTGAGAATCGTTCACAGCTGTGAGTCATTAATTTAGCCAAAAGAATGCGTGCTGTTATGTCACAAAAATCCAGAACTGTAAACACGAGACTAAGAGTTACACAAGTAAATGTTTAAAAGTATTATGACTGCAAAAACTGACATTTAAAGATTTAGGTAATGGTACCATGGAAGAACGGAAGTGTGTATGTGGGTTTGCAAAGTTGTGTATGAGGTAGGAGTTTTACAGCAGCACTTGGTTCCAAAACTAAGAACATCTGTTCTTGTATTGACTGCTGCTGTATACCTACTTGATAGTTCCTTTAACATTACAACTCGTTTCCATGGTGAAACGTTACCTAAATCAGCCAAAAAACTACATCCTACCACTAAACCCTTGGTGCCGTTTTCCATGCACGGTACCTATAGGGTCCATAGAGGGTGGTGGGGAATCCGAAGGCGTATATTGAGATAACGTTAAAAGTGACCCCGGCATTACCATATAGATTTCTAATAGGGGGTGCAGGTGGGTCCCCTCCTATAGAAATCTAGGGTATGCGGGGCACTTTTACGTCATCTCATATATGCCTTCAGGATTTCCCACCTAGGACTCATATGGAACCCTATAGGGGTACCGTTGCCTGCATGGAAAACGCACTGCACGATTGATGGGGGATGCTATAAGTAAGTGTGTCGTGTACCGTGTGTTGCTAGTTAAAAGGAATTGGTTATGTATTTATGAACGAAAAAAAAATGACATTTTAAAGATTTAGGTATGGTTACCATGGAAACAGAGAGTGTGTGGTGGTGCAAGGTGTATCGGTAGGAGTGTACACACAAGCACTTGGATTGCAAACTAAGACACATCTTGTGCAGGTATTAAACTGATGCTGTATACGCCCTACTGAATATCGTATTACATTACAACTTCCGTTTTGGTAGCGTACTAAATCAGCTAAAAACTCAGCCTACCACCCAACCAGTTGGCCATCCCTGGCAACTGGTATATAGGGCCATAGAGTCGTGGTGGGGACATCCGAAGGCAGATAGCGATAACGTAAAAGTGCACCCGGATACCTATAGATTTATAGGTAGGCGGGTTGCAGGTGGGTCCCCTAATAGAAATCTATGGGTATTCGGGGCGCTTTATCGTCAATCTTCATATTGACCTTCGATTTCCCACACAAATGTGATGGACTATAGGTTACGTTATGCCATGGAAACGGCAATGCACGGTAGTGGTGGGATGCACTAGGAAGTGTGTGTGGTACCTTGTTTGCAGTTTAAAGGGTATTGGATGTGGCTATTTATGATGAAAACCTGACTTTAAGGATTTCAGTATTGGTTCCCATTGAAACGGAAGTGTGTGTAGTGTTGGTGTATGGGCAGTGCAAAGGTGTTTCAGTAGGAGGTACAGCAGCACTTTGTTCCAAAGTAAGAAAAAATGATGATGTCATAGTGGACATCGCAAAAAAAAAAATACAGCCCAGACTGTTTCAAACACAGAAAATTGCGCCCAAGAAAATTTAACACTACTAAACAGTGTGTAGAATAAGAAGTGCAGATCGTTGCAATGCATTTTTGAGTCACAAATAACAAATTATGCAAAATGATAAGTCATGATGTGTCATAGATGAATCACACCCCCAAAAAATGCACCAGAAACAGTAAACACTAAATTTAGTGTAGAATAAGAAGTTGCACCCAAAGGTGCAATGATCATTTTTTGTATCAAAAATACCAAATTAGGCAAAATGAGATTGGTCATGCTGATGATCATAGTGACATTACGAAAAAAGGACCAACCCAGAAACATTTAACGCTATTAAAGCTGTAGAATAAGAAGTCGCACCAAGTGCAATGCATTTTTTGAGTCAAAAAATACAAATTAGGCAAAATTGATGATGTATGATGTGTATAGTCGACATCACAAAAAAATGCACCCAGAAACATTTAAAGCTATTAACAGCTGTAGAATAAGAGTCGTCGCACAAGTGGCAATGCAATTTTTGAGTTCAAAATACAAAGTTAGCAAAAGATGATGTATGATGAGTCTAGTGACATCACAAAAAATGACACCCGAAAACATGTAAACACTATTAAAGTTGTAGAATAAGAAGTTGCAACCAGAGTAAAAATGCATTTTTTAAAAATGTATTTATGACTGATGAAAAAACTGACACATTTTAAAGATTTAGCGTATGGTTACCTGGAAACGGAAAGTGTGTAGTGGGTGCAAAGGTTTGTACGGTAGGAGTGTACAGCAGACTTGGTCCAACTTAGACACATCTTGCATGTATTGCATGCTGCTGTATACACCTACTGGATATTCACTTTACATGTACACAGGATCCGGTTTCATGTGTGCACGTGTACCTAACTAAGCTAACAAACTCACCTCCACCTAACCCAATGGTTGCCGTTTTCCATGGGGCAAAACGGTTACCTATGGGGTCATAGAGTAGGTTGTGGGAAATCCGAAGGAGATAGGAGATAACGTAAAAGGTGCCCGGCATCCACTATAGATTCTATAGGGTCAGTGGTCCCCTATAGAAATCTATAGGGTATGTCGGGGAACTTTTACGTCATCTCATACTGCCTTCAGATTTCCCACCATAGACTCTATGGACCCTATAGGTTACAGTTGCCATGAAACGGCATGCCACGATTGATGGTGGGAGTGCATCAGTTAAGGGTGTTGTACCTGTGTTTGCATAGTTTAAAAGGAATGGTTATGTATTTATTGACTGAAAAACTGACATTTTAAAGATTTAGGTATGGTTAACCATGAAACGGAAGTGTGTAGTGGGTGCAAAGGTGTACCGGTAGGAGTGTACAGCAGCACTTTGTTCCAAACTAAGGACACATCATTTTCATGTATTGGAATGCGTGTATACACCTACTGTATTTGTTACTTACACACTCGTTTCCATTGGTAAGTACCTAACTAGTTCAAAACTCACTCCTACCACCATAACCCATGGTGCCAGTTTCCACTGGCACGGTACCTATAGGGTCCATAGAGTAGGGGTGGGAATCCGAAGGCAGATATGAGATAACGTAAAAGTGCCCGGCATACCTATAGATTTCTATAGGGGTGCAGGTGGGTCCCACTATAGAAATTATAGGTATGTAGGGGCACTTTTAAGTCTCCATATCTGCCTTCAGATTCCCCACCATAGACTTTAGGGACCTAAGGTACCGTTGCCATGGAAACAGCACTGCCACGATTGATGGTTGGAGCATCAGTAATGGTGTTGTACGTGTGTTTGATAGTTTTAAAAGGAATTGGTTTATGTATTTTATGAACGTAAAACTGACATTTTAAGATTTAGGTATGGTTACCATGGAAACAGAAGTGTGTGGTGGGTGCAAAGGTGTTCAGTCGGAGTGACAGCCAGCACTTTCGGTTGCAAACTGAAGACACATCTGTTGCATGTATTAAACTGCTGACTGATACGCCCTACTGATATTCCTTACATTACACACTCCGTTTCTGTAGCGTTACCTAATAAGCTAAAAAATCATCCTACCACCCAACCCGTCCATGCGAACGGTACCTAGGGTCCATTAGAGGTCGTGGTGGGAAATCCGAAGGCAGATATGACGATACGTAAAAGGCCTCCGGCATACCCTTATAGATTTTATAGGGGGGTGCAGTGTGGGGTCCCCATATAGAAATTATAGGGTATGTCGGGGCGGCTTGTACGTCATCTCATATATGCCTTGGATTTAACCACAAACTGTATGGACCTTATAGGTACCGTTGCCATGGAACGGCACGCACGGTAGGTTGGTGTGGGTATGCATCAGTAAGTGGTGTGTACCTGTGTTTGAAGTTTTAAAGGGTATTGGCTGTGCATTTATGACTGAAAAAACTGACATTTTTAAGGATTTAGGTATGGTTCATGGAAACGGAAGTGGAGTGGGTGCAAAGGTGTGTTTCAGTTAGGAGGTACGCAGCACTTTGGTCTCAAAGTAAGAAAATTGATGTGCATGAGTGACATCGCAAAAAAAAAAACGCCCAGAAAAATTTTAAAACACAAAATGCGCCCAGAAAATTTTAAACACATACTAACAGTTGTAGAATAAGAAGTTGGCAGAAGGCAATGCACTTTTGAGCTAAAATACAAATTATGCAAAATGATGACTGTATGATGATGTCATAGTGACATCACAAAAAAATGCCACACCCAGCAAAATTAAAACACTAATTAACAGTTGTAAAATTAGAAGAAGTTGCACCAGTTTGCAATGCATTATTTTTGTTATCAAAATACAAATTAGGCAAAATGATGATGTACTGATGATGTCATAGTGACATTACGAAAAAATGCACCCAGAACATTAGAAACGTATTAACAGCTAGATAGGAATAAGAAGCACACACCAAGTGCTCACATTTTTGGAGTCAAAATACAAATTCTAGCAAAATGATGGATGTCATGATGATGTCATAGTGAAAATGACACTACGAAAAAATGCACCCAAGAAACATCTGTATTTAAAAGCAATAACAAGCTGTAGAATAAGATAGTCGCACCAAGTGGCAAGCATTTGTTTGAGCATTCCAAAATACAATTAGGCCAATAGATGTGAGGTCTGATGAGTCATAGTGCAACCATTACGAAAAAATGCACCCAGAAACATTAAAACGCTATTAAACAGCTGTAGAATAGAAGTACACCAAGTTGCAATACATTTTTGTAAGTCAACAATTACAAATTTAGGCAAAATGATGGATGTCATGATGATGTCATAGTGACATTACGAAAAATGCACCAGAACACATTTAAACGACAATTAACAGCTGTAGATGTAGATAGAAGTCGCACCAAGTGCAATGGCATTTTTTGAGTCAAAATACAAATTTAGGCAAAATGAGAGTCTGCATGATGTCATAGTGGAACATTACGAAAAAAAATGCACCCAGAAAACATTTAAACGCTTTAACAGCTGTAGGAAAAGTCCACACCAAATGCAAGACATCTTTTGAGTCAAAATACAAATTTAGGGCAAAATGATGATGTCATGATGATGTCATAATGACATCAAAACAAAAATGCACCCAGAGAAACCATTTGATTAAACGCTATAAACAGCTGTAGCAATAAGAAGTCGCACAAGTGCAATGCATTTTTTGAGCCAAATTACAAATTTAGGCAAAAAGATGATGGTCCTTGATGATGTCATAGTTGACACACCAAAAAAATGCACCCAGAAATTTAAACGCTATTGAACAGCTGTTAGAATAAGAAGTCGCACCAAGTGCAATGCCATTTTTTTGAGTCAAAATACAAATTTAGGCAAAAATGATGATGTCATTGATGATGTCATAGTGACATCACAAAAAATGCACCCAGAAACATGTAAACACTATTAACAGTTGTAGAATAAGAAAGTTTGCACCAAGTAAAATGCATTTTTTAAAAATGTTATGTATGACTGAAAAAACGACATTTTAAAGATTAGGTATGGTGTTACCATGGAAACGGAAGTGTGTAGTGGGTGCAAGGTTACGGTAGGAGGTACAAGCAGCACTTTGGTTTCCCAACATTAGACACATCTTTTCATGTATTGAACTGCTGCTGTATACACCTACTGATATTCCTTTACATTACCACACGTACGTTCCATGGTACGTACCACATCAAGACTTAAAACTCTCCTACCACCTAACCCATGGTGACCGTTTCCATGGCAACGGTACTATAGGGCCGAGAGTAGGTTGTGGGAAATCCGAAGCAGATTGAGAACACGTAAAGTGCCCCGGCAGACCTAGAGTTTCTAAGGGGGTGCAGGTGGGTACCCTAGACATCTATAGGTAGTCAGGGGCACTTTTACGTCATCTCCATATCTGCCTTCAGATTTCCACCATAGACTCTATGGACCCTTAGGTACGTTGCCATGACAACGCCACTGCACGATTGATGGGGATGCATCGAGTTAAGATGGTGTGTTGTACCTGGTTGCAAGTTTTAAAGGAATTTGGGTTATGTATTTATGACTGAAAAAAACTGACCATTTAGATTTAGGTATGGTTACCATGGAAAACTTTTGGAAGGTGTAGTGGTGGATGCAAAGGTGTATCGGGAGGAGTGTACAGCAGACTTTTGTTTGCAAACTGAAGACACATCTTCATGATGTAACTGCTGCTGATATCGCACATATGATATTCCTTTTACATTACACAACTCGTTTCCTGGTGACGTTACCTAAACCTCAGCTAACTTAAAAAACTCATCTACCAACCTAACATTTGGTTTCCATGGCAACGGTACTATAGGCGTCCTAGAGTGGTGGTGGGAAATCAGAAGGCAGATATGAGATAACGTAAAAAGTGCCCCGGACATACCCTATAGATTTCTATAGGGGGTGCAGGTGGGTCCCTATAGAATCTATAGGGTAGTGGGGCACTTTATACTGTCAACTCTCAGATTCCCGACTTCTTGGTACCGGTTCATACGCCACAGTAGTGGAGGGCACAGAAAGGTGTTGTCACTGTTGGTTGGACCTAGTTAATGGTTTGTTAACAAAACTGCATTAAGCCATTGGATCGTTAACTGAACGGACGTGTTAGGTGGTGGGATGCATCAAGGTAGTGGAGTGTACAGCATTGTTGACTCGACACATTTTGCAGTATTTAAAGCTGCGTACGCTCTGTTCTGCAATGTGACACCTTCTGGTAGGTACAACTTCAGCCTAAAAACTCATTTCCACCAACCGTTTCAGGTATGGTTACCATGAATCGGGTAAGTGGTCAAGTCGGTGAGGGGAAATCTTCATAGAATGACGCAGATTGTCAAAGAAGAAATAGAGTCCAAAATAGTGCCCCGGCAAAAATTACCCTAGAAAATTTAACATAGGGGCAGAATGCGCCCTATAAAAATTAAAACTATAACGGTTTGATAAGTGAGGGAGCTTTTTAGTCAAATCAATTTGGCAAATATGCATGTCGTGATGATGTCGCACACAAAAAATGCACCAACTGTATGACCCTATAGTACCGTTGCTGGAAACGACGCGGAGGTTGGCACAAGTGGGAGGAGCATTTGGACACAAGGCAAAATAGAGTGTGTGTCACATTGTTGTCTAGTGCAGTTAGAAATGACGGCCCAGGAACATTTATACTGAACACTGTAGAAGAAGTACATAAGGATCATTTAGGTTTGAGCTCGAAATACAATAGAAAAGAAGTCATGGTGTTGTTCATGGGATCGAAAAGCGATGTTTAGATAGACAGTGCTAGATACGAAGCGACCAAGCCAGATTTTTGGTTCCATAATAGCAAATTCGGAAAATGAGTGAGTCAATGATCGATGCAAAAAGATAGCCTAGAAAACATTTAACGAAACAAACCATG
>JAACNH010000561.1:0-11277 GCA_019447015.1 Hymenochirus boettgeri
GTATATGTTTATTTATATAGCGCCACTTGGGTACACAGCACTGTACATTATAACAATACAGATTATACAGTATGTACGTATATGTGTATTTATATAGCGCCACTTGGGAACTTTTACACAGCTGATCATCTTTTTAAAACTGCTGATTGCGAAAGAGATCTCGGAGGGTAGAGGGGCCCGGGCCCCTGATTTCTATATTATACAATTATTCATTTGAGGGGTGGACGTTCCCTTTAAGCTATCTCAGCTGAATTTTAATTCTCGTAAAGTGTTTTTCCTTTTTGGCTTGGAAATGTCATTTTTAGTTCACAAACATGATGTCTTCCCTTTCCAAATAACTAACCCCGATGTTACCCGAGGAGGGAAATGTATTGTCATTGTGGCTTCAGATACGGATGTTTATTTAATGTCATAGGACAGGTTATAGATTTACTGATCAGGTGTAACGAGTTCCACAGGGTTCTACTTATAAAATGAATCGCACCTTGTTCATGTGGCAACTCCCTTCAAGTTTAGTTAAATTAGTCATCTGCCCCTTTATTACAATGGTAATTCTTGGCTATGACTATAGCACATACGTGTGTACCCACTGGGGGCTAGGTCACACTGGTGCAATTCTCATGGGCTTGTGTGAGAATCCAATCCATTATCGGACTGGGTGCGATCACCTTGCGTGTGCGGATTGCTAGCGCTCCAATAAGAGAATAATACGAAAATCGCACGGTATAGGATACATGCATTAGCGCTGCGTTGCAATCACAGTTTATCGTGCGTTCATAGTGTGGCAGCAGCCTAAGAAGAATCAATATTTTTCAGCCATGCGCAAAACTTCTTTAATGTCGATGAAAGGACGATCGGACATGCTAGCAAATCCCGGGCAATCGTATCATGTGTACCCAGCCTTAAATTCATGTCTGTCCCAAGATTCAATAACCCATTTGGTACATTATCAGTGACATCACCAAGAAAAGGTGATCATTTTATTTCCCCTTTAGACTATGTACAAAACTAAATCTGTGTTCTAACCAGGGATACTATTCACCGACAACCTACGTGTACTTTATACCGTGTTCTAACCAGGGATACTATTCACCGACAACCTACATGTACTTTATACCCCGTTATAACCAGGGATACTATTCACCGACAGCCACGTGTACTTTATACCGTGTTCTAACAAGGATGATACTATTCACCGACAACCTACGTGTACTTTATACCCCGTTATAACCAGGGATACTATTCACCGACAACCTACGTGTACTTTATACTGTGTTCTAACCAGGGATACTATTCACCGACAACCTACGTGTACTTTATACCGTGTTCTAACCAGGGATACTATTCACCGACACCTACGGTGACTTTATACCGTGTTCTAACCAGGGATACTATTCACGACAAACTCGTGTACTTTATACACGTTCTAACCAGGGATACTATTCACCGACAACCTACGTGGACTTATACCGTGTTCTAACCAGGGAATATTCACCGACAACCTACTTGTACTTTATACCCGTATAACCAGGGATACTATTCACCGACAACCTACGTGTACTTTATACCGTGTTCTAACCAGGGATACTATTCACCGACAACCTGCGTGTACTTTATACCGTGTTCTAACCAGGGATACTATTCACCGACAACCTACGTGTACTTTATACGTGTTCTAACCAGGTACTATTCACCGACAACCTACGTGTACTTTATACCGTGTTCTAACCAGGGATACTATTCACCGACAACCTGCGTGTACTTTATACCGTGTTCTAACCAGGGATACTATTCACCGACAACCTGCCGTGTACTTTATACCACGTTATAACCAGGGATAGTATTCACCGACAACCTACGTGTACTTTATACCGTGTTCTAACCAGGGATACTATTCACCGACAACCTACGTGTACTTTATACCCCGTTTAACCAGGGATACTATTCACCGACAACCTACGTGTACTTTATACCGTGTTCTAACCAGGGATACTATTCACCGACAACCTACGTGTACTTTATACCGTGTTCTAACAGGGTACTATTCCACCGACAACCTCGTGTACTTTATACCTGTTCTAACCAGGGATACTATTCACCGACAACCTACGTGTAACTTGTATACCGTGTTCTAACCAGGATACTATTCCACCGACAACCTGCGTGTACTTTTAACCGTGTTCTAACCAGGGATACTATTCACCGACAACCTGCGTGTACTTTATACCGTGTTCTAACCAGGGATACTATTCACCGACAACCTCGTGTACTTTATACCGTGTTCTAACCAGGGATACTATTCACCGACAACCGTTGGTACTTTATACCGTGTTCTAACCAGGGATACTATCACCGACAACCTGCGTGTACTTTATACCGTGTTCTAACCAGGGATACTATTCACCGACAACCTGCGTGTACTTTATACCGTGTTCTAACCAGGGATAATATTCACCGACAACCTACGTGTACTTTATACCGTGTTAAACCAGGGATACTATTCACCGACAACCTACGTGTACTTTATACCGTGTTCTAACCAGGGATACTATTCACGCAACCTGTGTACTTTATACCCCGTTAAACCAGGGATACTATTCACCGACAACCTACGTGTACTTTATACCGTGTTCTAACCAGGGATACTATTCACCGACAACCTGCGTGTACTTTATACCCCGTTATAACCAGGGATACTATTCACCCACCAAACCGACGTGTACTTATACCGTTCTAACCAGGGATACTATTACCGACAACTGCGTGTAATTTATACCCGTGTTCTAACCAGGGAACTATTCACCGACAACCGCGTGTACTTTATACCGTGTTCTAACCAGGGATCATTCACCGACAACCTGACGTGTACTTTATACCCGTTATAACAGGGATACTATTCACCGACAACCTCGTGTACTTTATACGGTTCTAACCAGGGTACTATTCACCGACAAACTACGTGTACTTATTTAACCGTGTTCTAACCAGGGATACTATTCACCGACAACCTACGTGTACTTATACCGTGTTCTATAACCAGGATACTATTCAACGAACCTGGTGTACTTATTACGTGTTCTAACCAGGGATACTATTCACCGACAACCTGCGTGTACTTTATACCGTTGTTCTAACCAGGGATACTATTCACCGACAACCTGCGTGTACTTTATACCGTGTTATAACCAGGGATACTATTCACCGACAACCTGCGTGTACTTTATACCGTGTTCTAACCAGGGATACTATTCACCGACAACCTGCGTGTACTTTATACCGTGTTCTAACAAGGAGGAGACATTCACCGACACACCTGCGTGGTACTTTATACCTGTTCTAACCAGGGATACTATCCCCGACAACCTGCGTGTACTTTATACCGTGTTCTAACCAGGGATACTATTCACCGACAACCTGCGTGTACTTATACCCCGTTATAACCAGGATAGTATTCACCGACAACCTGCGTGTACTTTATACCGTGTTCTAACCAGGGATACTATTCACCGACAACCTGCGTGTACTTTATACCGTGTTCTAACCAGGGATACTATTCACCGACAACCTGTGTGTACTTTATACCGTGTTCTAACCAGGGACACTATTCACCGACAACTACGGTACTTTAACCGTGTTCTAACCAGGGATACTATTCACCGAAACCTACGTGTACTTATATACCGTGTCAAACCAGGGATACTATTCACCGACAACCTACGTGTACTTTATACCGTGTTCTAACCAGGGATACTATTCACCGACAACCTGCGTGTACTTTATACCGTGTTCTAACCAGGGATACTATTCACCGACAACCTGCGTGTACTTTATACCCCGTTATAACCAGGGATACATTCACCGACAACCTGCGTGTACTTTATACCGTGTTCTAACCAGGGATACTATTCACCGACAACTGCGTGTACTTTATACCGTGTTCTAACCAGGGATACTATTCACCGACAACCTGCGTGTACTTTATACCGTGTTCTAACCAGGGATACTATTCACCGACAACCTGCGTGTACTTTATACCGTGTTCTAACCAGGGATACTATTCACCGACAACCTACGTGTACTTATACCGTGTTCTAACCAGGGATACTATTCACCGACAACCTGTGTACTTTATACCGTGTTCTAACAGGGATACTATTCACCGACAACCTGCGTGTACTTATACCGTGTTCTAACCAGGGATACTATTCACCGACAACCTGCGTGTACTTTATACCGTGTTCTAACCAGGGATACTATTCAACGACAACCTACGTGTACTTTATACCGTGTTCTAACCAGGGATACTATTCACCGACAAACTACGTGTACTTTATACCGTGTTCTAACCAGGGAACTATTCACCGACAACCTACGTGTACTTTATACCGTGTTCTAACCAGGGATACTATTCACCGACAACCTACGTGTACTTTATACCGTGTTCTAACCAGGGATACTATTCACCAACCTGCGTGTACTTTACGTTAACCAGGATATTTACGACAAACCTGCGGTACTTTATACGTGTTCTAACAGGGATACTATTCACCGACAACCTGCGTGTACTTTATACGTGTTCTAACCAGGGATACTATTCACCGACAACATGCGTGTACTGTATACCGTGTTCTAACCAGGGATACTATTCACCGACAACCTGCGTGTACTTTTATACGTGTAACGGGATACTATCACGACAACCTGCGTGTACTTTATACCCGTTATAACCAGGGATACTATTCACCGACACACTGCGTGTACTTTATACCGGGTTCTAACCAGGGGTACTATTCACCGACAACCTGCGTGTACTTTATACCGTGTTCTACCAGGGATACTATTCACCGACAACCTGCGTGTACTATTACCGTGTTCTAACCAGGGATACTATCACCGACAACCTACGGTACTTTTTATACCGTGTTCTAACCAGGGATACTATTCACCGACAACTACGTGTACTTTTTACCGTGTTCTAACCAGGGATACTATTCACGACAACCTACGTGTACTTATACCGTGTTCTAACCAGGGATACTATTCACCGACAACCTGCGGTACTGTATACCGTGTTCTAAACCGGGATAGTATTCACCGACAACCTGCGTGTACTTTATACCGTGTTCTAACCAGGGATACTATTCACCGACAACCTGCGTGTACTGCGTGGAAGTTGTAGTTTTTAACACTATTTTTAGGTTATATAAACCTGAAAGTTCTCTCACCCCCTCCCCTGGGCCCCTCTCCATACCTGGATTTCATGGGGCCCCTCTCTGTACCTGGATTTCATGGGGCCCCTCTCTGTACCTGGATTTCATGGGGCCCCTCCCTGTACCTGCATTACACAGACCCCTCTCTGTACCTGGATTACATGGGGCCCCACTCTGTACCTGGATTACACGGGGCCCCTCTCTGCTGCATTACACAGGGCCCCTCTCTGTATCTGGATTTCATGGGGCCCCTCTCTGTACCTGCATTACACAGGGCCCCACTCTGTACCTGGATTACACAGGGCCCCTCTCTGTACCTGGATTACTTGGGGCCCCTCTCTGTTCCTGCATTACACGGTGCCCCTATCTGTACCTGCATTACATGGGGCCCCTCTCTGAACCTGCATTACATGGGGGCCCTCTCTGTACCTGCATTACATGGGGGCCCTCTCTGTACCTGCATTACACAGGGGGCCCTCTCTGTACCTGCATTACACAGGGGCCCCTCTCTGTACCTGCATTACACAGGGGCCCCTCTCTGTACCTGCATTACACAGGGGCCCTCTCTGTACCTGCATTACACGGGGACCCTCTCTGTACTTGGATTTCATGGGGACTCTCTCTGTACCTGGATTACACGGGGCCCCTCTCTGTACCTGGATTTCACGGGGCCCCTCTCTGTACCTGCATTACATGGGGGCTCCTCTCTGTACCTGCATTACATGGGGGCCCTCTCTGTACCTGCATTACATGGGGCCCCTCTCTGTACCTGCATTACATGGGGGCCCCTCCCTCACTGACCTGCACTTACATGGGGGCCCTCTGCCTGATACCTGGGCCATTTACCTACAAGGGCCCCTCTCTTTAACCTGCATTACATGGGGCCCCTCTCTGTAACCTGTCCATACATGGGGGCACTCTACTGTTACCTGCATTACATGGGGCCCCGCTGTACTGCAATTCATGGGGGCCCCTCCCTGTACCTGCATTCACTGGGCTGTACCCGCACACCTCTCCTGTACCTGCATTACATGGGGCCCTCGTTCTGTTTAACCTCATTACATGGGGGTCCCCCTCGGTACCGTGCATGTAATGGGAGCCCCTCATCATGTAGACTGCAGTTACATGGGGGCCCCTATCTACCTGGTACATGGGCCCTCTCTGTACCTGCAGTTACATGGGGCCCCTATCAGTACCTGCATTTACAACGGGGGCCCTCCTGTCTGCCAGCTAAGCTTCACCCCGGGCAGTGCAGGAAACCATTGACACGTGGAATGGAAGTTATTATCAGTCCGGGTCCCCCCTCCCCCTTCTCACTCAGGGAAATCTTACTTCCGAGTGTCCCGCGTCGGTCAATGGCAAAACGCTGGGGACAAAACACCCGGGGGGCTGTCGGGGACTCAACCCAAAAACTCACCCCAACATGCAGGACCCGGACTCAAAAGGAAAACAACAGCGGAGGACCCCTTCTGGTCCAGGAGTTCAGTGCAAAGTAAGCGTCCAACAGCGCTA
The DNA here is from genome assembly GCA_019447015.1 of Hymenochirus boettgeri. Classification (NCBI taxonomy): domain Eukaryota; kingdom Metazoa; phylum Chordata; class Amphibia; order Anura; family Pipidae; genus Hymenochirus; species Hymenochirus boettgeri. The sequence continues at coordinate 6,723 of JAACNH010000561.1, forward strand.
AATTAATCCTTAACACACACCCCACGCTAAATCAGTGGACCTGAAGGGAAACATGGATTCACTATTCACACCATCAACTGTTCAACCAGTCCACTGTCCATGTTCACTATTCACCAGCACTGGTTTCCCGCAGTCCACTATTCACCATCACTGGTCAACCCAGTCCACTGTCCACTGGTTCACTATTCACCATCACTGTTCACCAGTCACTATTCACCCATCACTGTTTCACCGGTCACTGTCACGGTTTCACTATCCCTCACTTCACCATTCTTCCCATCCCTGTTGCACTTCACTTCCAGTTCTTCAATATGGTTCACCGCATGTACACTGTCACAGTATTCCTGTTCATTCCACCATCCAACTGTTCCACCAGTCCACTGTCACTGTTCACTATTTCACTTACTTCAACCATCAAGTTCACCCCTACATCATACACCATCACTGTTCACCATCACTGTCACGTTCACTATTGCACCATCCACTGTTCACCAGTCACTGTCCCACCCCCCCCCTGTTCACTATTCACCATCATGTTCACCAGTAACTACTGTTCACTATCACATCCTATTCCCCTGTCACAGTCCACCTGTTTTTCACTATTCCAACATCACTGTTCCACCAGTCATCCGTCACTGTTGCATTATTCAACTTCCCAGTCACCAGTCACTGTTTCACCTCAGTTCCACTATTCACCAGTCACTTGTTCACCATCACTCACTGTTCAACAACACCATCACTGTTCCACAGTCACCGTCAACTGTTCACCAGTCCCCACTTCCACCACACGTCACTGTCCGTTCACCGTAACGTTCACCGTCACCCGTACTGTTCCCATTCCACCGTCACTGTTACCATGTCCACCGTCACTGTTCACCATGCACCGTCCACTGTTCACATTCACAACACGTCCACTGGTTCACCATTCACCCGTCATTGTACACCCGGATCATCACTGTTCACCGATCACCGTCACTGTTTTCACCGGTCCCCGTCACTGTTCACATCCGTCCTCGTTCACTCATTCACGTCACTGTTCACCATTCACCGTCACTGTTCACCAGTCACCGTCACTGTTCACTATTCACCATCATTGTTCACCAGTTACCAGTCACCATCACTGTTTACTCACTAGTCACCATCACTGTTCATAAGTCACCATCACTGTTCGCTAGTCACCCTCACTATTCACTCACTAATCTGGTAATAATACATATACCGTAGTTCTGGTTGGTACAGGATACTATATAATATTGAGATTAAGTGATTATACATATACTGTTGTTTTCTGGTTGGTACAGGGATATACTATATAATAATTGAGATATTACTTGGTATTAATACATTATACGTAAGTTCGGGTTGGTACAGGTCATTCTATATCTATTTAGAATTGCTGGTTAATACAATATACGTAGTTTTGGTTGGTACAGGACCCTAATATATACTGAGACTTACTTCTGGTATTAATACATAACTGAAGTTCTGGTTGGTTACGGGGGATACATATAATATTGAGAATACTGGGTATTAATACAATATACTGTAGTCTGGTTGGTAACAGGGATACTATATAATATTGAGCATTACCTGGTTTAAACATATACGTAAGTTGCGGTTGGGTATAAGGGGATTTACTATAAATATGGATGAATTACTGGTATTACCCAAACATCACGATTTGTATGTGTTCCCGGGTGGTAACAAGAATCCTCATGTAATTAAAACCCTGTGTGGTTCCTATGGACTCACCACTAGAGGGAGAGTACTCTGCAGATTTCCCTATTGACTAACCACTAAGGGAGAGTCTCTCTGCAGTTCTCTAATGACTCACCACTAGTAAGGGATGAAACACAGGAACACGGAAGGGAGACAGCAATTAAACAGACTTGCAAGGTACAGGTTGCTTGTGACAGGGGCCCCTCTGGATTGTTGTACAGAGGGTGGCCCTGGATTTGGACAGAGGGGGGACTCTGGCCTTGGGACACTTAAGAGCGTACTCTGTGCTTCTAAGCGCCCGGTTTTTGTAGCGAGCTTAAGTCCCTAGTACATAATATATTGAGAATAGCTAAATAATCTTCGAGTCTGGTGAATCCTAATTAACTGAAATCTGATTAACTTAGTGTCTGGTTTGGTACGGAGGGATACTATATAAATATTGAGAATATTGGTATAATATACATTACTGTAGTTCTGGTTTGTACGGGATTACTATCTAATAATGAACACTTGGTATTAATAATATCTAGTCGAGTTGACGGTATATATGAGTTAAGGATTAACTTTTCCTGTGTTTGGTTGGACGGGGAATACTAATCAAAATGAGAATTAATGGTGTATTAATCATATACTGAGTTCATAGGTTGGTACAGGGATAATAGATCTTGAGAATAAATCGGGGCGGGCTCCGGAGGTGCATGGGGTATGGTACGTGGGTGGGACGTTATATAATATACTGTAAGTATTCTGGTTTGGTTCAGAGGTAAACTATATAATGTAGAATTACTTGTATTAATACATATACTGTATTTCGGGTGGTAAGGGATACTAAATAATTATTGAGAATTCTGTATATTTACCATATACTGGTAGTTCTCGGTTGGCCCACAGGGATTACTAATAATAATTGAGTTTACAGGGATTAATTACATATACTGTGTTCTGGTTGCCACGGGATACTATAATATAATATGAGAATTAACTGGTATTATTCCATATACTGTAGTTCTTGTGGCAACAGGGATACTAATAATAATTTGAGAATTACAGGTAATTAATACATATAACTGTAGTTCCGTTGATATACAGGCGGAATACTATAATATTGAGAAGTTACTGGTATTAATAATATACTGTAGTTCTGGTTGGGACGGGGATAACTACTATAATATTGAGAATTTACTGGTATTAATACAAATTACTGAGTTCTGGTGGTACGGGGAACTATATAATATTGAGAATACTGGTATTAAACTACTAACTGTAGTTCCGTGGTTGGCACAGGGATTACTATAGAATTATGAGAATTACTGGTTATTATACAATATACTGTATTTTGGTGGCACAGAGGGATACTATATAATAAAATTTGAAGAATTACAGGTATTAACATAGACTGTAGTTCTGGTTTGGTTACGGGTTACTATATAATATTGAAGAATTACTGGTATTAATCATGTAACTGTAGTTTCTGGTTGGTGTACATGATACTATTAATGTTGAGATTAATGAATTAATACATATACTGTTAGTTCTGGTGGTACGGGGTTACTATATAATATTGATATACGAATATACGAACATAAAATACAATATACTGTATTTCTCTGGTTTGGTAACACGGCACACTACCATTATTGTGTTGTGTTTATTTTATTCTGCTCGCCCCATTATTGTGTCGTCTTTATTTTATTCTGCTCGCCCCATTATTGTGTCGTGTTTATTTTATTCTGCTCGCCCCCCATTATTGTGTCGTGTTTATTTATTCTGCTCGCCCCATTATTGTGTCGTGTTTATTTATTCTGCTCGCCCCATTATTGTGTCGTGTTTATTTATTCTGCTCGCCCCATTATTGTGTCGTGTTTATTTTATTCTGCTCGCCCCATTATGACATTTTCAGCACGGCTAAGGCTGTCACCCAGTGTCGATTGGTCACTTTCCTCGTCGTGTGGAACGTTCTAAAAACAAATTTAATGGTAAACTCCATGTGTGCTTGACGCGTCTCGAATGAATAATTATTCTTAGTCATAGGCTAAGCCAGTTCCGTGCCCTTTGTACATTGTATATACCAGGTTCGCCCATCATTGTTATTATAACGGTGCCACTTGGCTAAGCAGCACTGAGCGTTTTTACATAAGAGAAACTATGGGCAGTGTATTAATGAACAAACGTTACCTGGTTTCTTCCAAGCAATCACAAGCTTGTTGGACGTGGTCATTTTTCAGGGGGGCGAATCTGGAGCAGACGTTCCGGGGACCCTATGTCTGTGTCAGGTGTGAGTGGGTTGCCCGTTTGGAAGCTGAGGTGGAGAGTCTAAGGGGGCAGCTTGCAGCATTGCAGGGATTGGCAGAACTGGGGGGTCAGCAGGCACTGGCTGGGGCCAGTATAGAGGTGGGTGGAAGAGGGACAGGAAAGGTTGAGGAAGGAGGTAGTTTTGTTAGGGTTACTAGGGGAAGTGGGGGACGGAAGAGTAGGGGGGCTTCTTCCCAGATTTTCCATCCCAACAGATTTGCCGCCTTAGGTATTGAAGTGGAGGAGGACACCTCGGAATTAGCGTGTATGGAGGGGGCTAGTCCCTTGAGCACCCAGGGGACGGCCATCTCTGATACAAGAGAGGAGGAACAAAGGGTCAGGAATGCAAGGCAGGTGGTAGGGTAGGGGACTCCATTTTAAGGAAGGTAGATAGGGTAATCTGCTAACAAGACCCTACATGCCAAACTCTGTGTTACCTGCCTGGTGCTAGGGTTCGGCATGTGGTGGATCGTGTAGACAGATTATTGGGTGGGGCCGGGTGTGACCTGGCGGTCTTGGTTCACATTGGTGCCAACGACAAAGT